>QFFA01000163.1:0-34663 GCA_003316565.1 Russula foetens
TCTCCTCACGGTTACAGAGGACTCCGAGGGGATGGTCGGTCTCGTCGTATAAACGCACGCCGGCGGCCAAATTCGTAGGACGTGCCCGTAAGCGATCGCGATTGGAGTGGAAGAGGCACAACGCGATTGATCCGGGACGGGAGGGAGCCTGAGGGCGCCTCGGGCTACCGTACAGTATGACTCGACGGACGTCCGAGTCAACCCTGACCGAGTGCCTCAAATTAGCCGCCAGCCGCGGATCTCGCGTCCTCCCCCTGACTCGCACTGGCGCTTTCGAATTCTCCGCGTTGTCGTCGCCCGGTCACCCCTCCGCGAATCTGACCGGACGACCGAGTGCAATACGCAACACCGGACGCGTTTTCATGCAGCTTTGGAAAGGGCAAGCGTTCACGGTAAGCAGCTTGCTATCGTCAGCACCGCCTGGTCCACAACCCCTGCCCCATGAGCTCGGCGTCTCTCGAATCGCCGCGCTTTTCGGAGCTTGGGTTGAGGGTGCGATTTGCTCGTCTGTAGAAGCGACCTTGCTGCATGCCAACGGCTAACCAGCCCTGCTTGTTATGGGATTGTTCCCATTATGTACCGACATCCCCATTTCTCTTGATGCCGGTGTATCGTTTAGTCCGAGACAAGTCTGGCAACCGCGCAACCGGACAGACCGGATCAGGGCATTAGGCAATAGCAAGTCGAATGCGAATATCTCTCGCCAGAAGGGTCATGCGATGTTACATCCACGAAACGTTCAACTGCATTTTGTGATATTTGAAGCCAGGAAGTAAGGAGTCCCGGCCCACCTTGACACCTGAGTTTACTGACTTGTTCTTCGGCTTTGAAGTAACACACGACAGCGTTATTTCTAGAGAGAGTTCATTAACCTTGCAGACGAGCTGACATGGATGGTGCATGGTTCACTAGGTTGTCGTAATCACTTCGGGGCTATGTCGCGCTGTTGCGCTAAACCTGCTGCGAGGAATGAACATTTTTTGTCATAGGAGAAATCATAGGAACACAATGACCCATACATCGACGGCGTCTTCAACGCTGTCCATATGCACTGCGACAATCACAACGATAGCATCTACGGCTACTCGTAGACTCGCTTCAAGTTGAGCAGCAAAGCAGCAAATGAGTGGCGTCATGCCATGATGACGGTGGCACTGGACATGGGACATGAGGTTGAAGCTCCGACTAGAACGGAACGGTATTGCCCGAGACAAGCGCTCATTCCAGTGCCGCCGGTGGTACGTTTCCATTGTCCAATGACAACATATATCCCTACACACGCGTTCGAACGACACGCTCTTCGTATTCCTCAATCGTTATGCATGCTATGTTCATAAATGGGCCACCTGCAACCTACTGTGGTTTGGTAGCTCTTTGTACACGTATTTGCCATGACCGTGAGAAGGTCGCTGCGCCACCATACTAATCCTTGTCGCCGCGTGTAGTAGTTCTCGTATTTGGGTGCGTCATCCACATGGCTCATCACAACATCTTCCGTGAGGAACTTGCTATCGCATATCCTAGGTACGGCCTTGCCTTATGGGAACCGGGCCCAGGGGGGCTGTATGATTCTGTGGAAGTGGGCGACGTTGGTTTCACTCGCGACGGTTATTTCCAGCGCTTGTTCAATGTTCTACATCCTAGGGAGCATCCATCTCATCGAGACCCCTCTCTTGTCCCTGAAGATCATGAACAGTTGCAAGCTATTCCCTGGCATATTCGCAAGGGTGAAATCCGTGCAGGAAGTGGACCAAACTCCAATCACTTGTGTTCAACACACGTAACTTTGAAATCTCGTGGACTTGGTGCATTTGCCTCTCGGTATTCATGCTTCGGATCCACCTGATTTCCATTCGCTTACGTGAAGTGTAGACCCGACGACGATTTCCAGGTTACATTTTCGTGTAGTGCAAAACAAGGTGCCTTATTGTCTCTCCCTGTCTCAGCTCAAAGTGAGGACACGGTCGCTCTTGCCAAATTTGGCAATTGGATGGTCACCCATATCGATGCCTGGTTTAACTTCATTCGGAGTCTTGGCCTAGGTATCAATCGAATGGAGGATATTGTTCTGGTCACAGGCCGACATCTTACAAAATCGTGGATCAATGTCGCATTCAATCAGGGACGCCGGGATGCCGAGGTGTCGTTCAACGCTCAAGTGTCTAGCGATTCCGACATACAACTTGAAAGGCAGTACGTACATGGAGGAGAGCTGAAGCTTGGCCCGACAGGCAAGGTATGATTCAGCTCATTTTTGAACTTTTCTTGAGTCATCTCGCACATGACGTCACACATGCTAGGATCTACCTGAAAATCAATGCATATTTCTTCGAGGTTTCCGTGTCACCCGTTTCCTGGGAATTTGGCCAAGGCTTCGGGGACAGGCAGGACCTGCTCCGGGTACAAGCGGGCACGGACCTGAAGCTGGACCTGACCCACAACTTGGACTCGTAGATTTTGCAGCCGCTGCCGACGTAAAGCCCTCCCGTTATCATTCTCAACCTTCGTTAAGTTTTTTGAAGCATCAGGACCTTCTTGACGTTTTGTTACGGTACATTGCCGAAGTGAGGGAATCTGCTGGGCTGCTGTCCGTGTGTACGCGATCGTAACTGAAGTCTTGCAGCAAGCACCCCAATGCGATATGGCTCTTGTTCATGACGACGACTTGACAACCATCGGCGGTGGTGTATGTTTAGTGATCTATCAATTATAATATACACCTCACGCCTGTAGTTAACCACTCAGCCTGATGAATTGATGGCCCTCCTGCGGGGCTCTTTGCCAACGATTCAGGAGTTCGAATGTGGTGCGTCCTTGACCGTGTGTTTCCATGTACATCTGTATTAAAAGAATTTTCACAAAGACACCCTGTATGACGACGAGTGTGGGTCGAGAGCCGATGTGGAAACAATCAAAGTGGCGACGCTATCTAAGCACATATTCCAAATCCCTGGGGGAGGAACGTCTCCACTCCGACGCACCTTTTCCAATCGCAGCTACAAATCCGGTAAGCGACACTGTCGTCCATCTTGTACAGCAGGTACACAATGCAGATCCCGTAGACATTTCAGCCCCCCGAGCCGTAGATAGCCCGAGTTCAGATCCTGTTCGCGACTTGAACGATTATTTGCAAGGGGTCAAGGGGCACAATTTACTCCCATTCTTGCAGTTCACGAGCGTGCAATCGGGACCAAATATGCCAGCTGTTCATATTGCCACGTACACCTGTCAGCGAGTTTCACACTATGTTCGACTTCCGACTCTCGATATTAACTTTGACTACACAGTCCGCGGTGTCGTCGTTGGCACAGGCGCTGGCACTGCCATAACAGCCAAGCGCTTCGCCGCCATGCAAGCCATGCAGTATTTCCGTACGTGTGGAATTCCTGAGTAAATTTCACAGACGACGTTACACAATCCACTGGCACTTACCTGGTCAACAGTAGTCCACGATAATCCATTTTTGGCCAGATTCATCTTTATCAATCATGAAATATAAATATACGTGGAATCCTGGGCGATTGTAAGGCGTTTTCTTAGCGATGGGTCAGCAAGTGTATCAGCAATGGCCTGAATCTAGAAAAATTCCACATCTCTCGGATTAGTCGGAGTCGTCCACATTTTATCACATCGTGACGTCCTTTCCGTCTTTCTCTCCTCCAACTTGACGGTGTGAAGAAGCTAGAAGAGCTGGTAGGACGCTGGGATCGCTGCCAGCCTGAATAGTGACGCTGATTGTCTGCTTCTCGTACCAAGCGAGTTACTTGGGACTTTTACATTCTTATTTCCAGATAGCACATCTCAGTCTATCACATTCCGTTTTCTAGGAATATCCTTTATCTGACACTTCATACACATAATCTTGATGATGGACCTTAAGCTTGGACCTGTAGCGTCTTCAAAAGTTCTTCACCAAGAGGCCTAGCGGATGCCGGGTTCTGCCCGGTAATCAAGTTGTCGGAATGAACAACCTTCGGCTGCGTATATATTGTGGCGTCAACAAAGGTTCAATCAAGTACAAGGGACGATCAGCACGCACTCCCCATGGCTCATCCGCTTTCTCATATGTCGCCCCAAGTGATTTGACGCGGTCTTCCAGCAAGAATGGGACGGCCTATTCTTCGTTGCAATAAACATTCTTCGACAGACACCCCAACTCACCTTAACCTTGTCAACTTGTTCCTCTTCCACGTTGGAGAAACCCGTGACGATCTTGTCTTTAAAGATGGATGTTCCATCAGCTCCCGTAACGCCCACAAGGGCACTTGACACCAAATTTCAGATACATCGCCTGTGATGGCAGGAGTGATGCGTTTCTCCACTTACCCGGGACCATGGCAGATGGCGGCGATAATCTTCCCAGACCGGTAAAACTACGGGAGGCGTAAGACAAAACGGTTTCGTGCCGTGATGTTGGCGTACTGTGTTTGCCATTTGAATATTCTTCTCGTCGGTAGCAAGGTCGATAACGGGGCCATGTCCACCAACATATAAAAGCGCTACATAATCTTCCGCACGGATAGCGCTCAGGCGCTTTGCGTTTGCGAGGAGAGAGTTGACAACGGGATCATCTAGGAAGCGTTGGCTTTCATCATCGCCTTTGGAAAACTACAACGAGATACATCACCATGTTTATATATGAAAATGAGACGTGTTTAAGTTACCTCGATGCTAGACGGGTCCAGCGGCGGATTCGGCCCATCAGGGGCGGCGAAGTCGATGGCGAAGTAGGGTGACAGGACATAATACGGGTGCGCTGCCTCAGGAAGGAACCAACCCTGTAATGGCGTCAATCAGGAATCAGGACGAATAGGAGGTCGTCGACGGTGCTAGCTACAGTTGGATCCCCTGTCTCTGGCAGAATCGATGCAGAGGTGAAAACAAAAAGTACACGCGACATGATGGGAAATGCGAACGTAAGTGAAACTCAAGCTGATGCAAGAGGGCCGGGGGATCTGGCTTTTTATACTATGTCTGACCCGGGGTCATTATAATGGTGGGAACGGATCATAACTGTGGGTCCACTCAGATGTGAATGTGAATATTCGATGAATGAATGGATGAACAGTGATAAATGGAAGTGGAAGTTAGATTCGGCCAGCCAACTACCCTATATGTCGATCACGTGACCGTAATGATCATGTGATCATCTCCACGGTCCCTCGTTGGTTGACTCACTCGGAATCAGAAGGAGATGCAAACGCCTTCCATAAGGAAGGCGTCGTTGAGCGAGGTGTAAAACGTAGAACGTAATATATTTGGCCAACTATGCTACATAATGTGGCTCAGGTAAGATTACCTCGTCGGCTCATCATGGAATACGAGTAGTACGTTACCTCAAAAGGGCAATTGACTTGCAAGGCGCACATGGCTTGCCCTTTTGGCCGGGCCGACACCGATACAAACCGACACATGACGTGAAGGACAATGAGTCAAATGCAAAAAAACAAAACAGAGGAGCCCGACCTCAGTTATACGGAATATGTATTCAAGTTGCTGCATACAAACCCACTTCCACCGGGCTTATTCATGCTGACAATTGCAACAACAGCAATCATCCATAATCCATAATGTGTGACGTCTCAGTGATATATGGTGAGAATGCCTGCTCGTTGTGTCCGCCTTGCAACAATATTTTTTTGACACACACAATCATCTTAGCTGAGCAGCGTGACTACCTCGAGCTCGACTTCCTCTTCCAGTGGCAACCGACTTTGACTATGTGATGTCCAAGGAGGGTCACGGTCGAGGCGACGCCCCCATCGATATCGCCATCGCCACGTGTGAGCACCTCATGGTGCTACATCAAAGCGTGAGGCAGGCGCTGAACTGCTTGATCTTCACACTCGTAATAGTCCGCAGTGTTGAGTACGCCATCAGCGACTATAACGATGTCTTCGGAGTCTACCACTACTGCTGGTGAGGACACTCGCTTGGTGTCTCATACATGCTATGACGCACGCAATTCTAGCTGACAAACGTGACTACGCCGTCGAACTCAACAACTTCCTCCAGGGGCACCCGACCGGAAATCTGGCCAAGTATTTCCAATATGAGATGACCAAGGAGGGCCGCGACTCGGACGCCCCTATCTATATCGCCATTGCCAAGTGTGAGCACCATCGTCACGAATCAAAGTCTGAGGCTGTTAATTTGATCCATTGCCTGCAGTCCGTGATGACCTTGTGTATGCCGTAGGGAGGGGCCGGACCAGAGGTATTGCAGTGCGTGATGTCGCGAAGAAAGTTTATGAATACCTTCTGGCGAACGGTTTCCCGGGAGAGCCTGAACTGACTTTGGCGATTTCGATTGGCTAACGATAGATTATGGTTATGCTTTCTATCAAAAATAATTGATAAATGAAGGATGAAGGGACGTGGTGTTTGGATTTCTTTCTGGAGGCTAATGCCCCACAGTATATTATCTGTACTGTGCTACCGTACACTCTGTCTGACTCCCTGAAAAGATATTGGCATGAACTCTTCTGGTTTGCAGTTTTCAGGAACAAAATCTCAACCCTGTCTGAAGTATCATGCGGACATTATGTCGAGGTCGGCAATTTGTTCAAGTCGATTTACTAATACCTGTTCGGCCAGAAGCATCAATATTGACCTGTCTGGGACTCGATTATAACCGCAGGGTTTAGACCAGGCGGTTATAAAGAATCAACAAATGCGTTGTCAATTGACCGCCCATCCCCCTCGGAGATGTTTCTCTTTCCAGTCGAGTAGAGGATACCTTTTATTTATGTTTCCAGCCAGCACATCTTCTCCTACTAGTATATCCCTTTATTTACTAATATTCTCAGACATTTCATGGGGATACACTTTACGATAGGCCTTAAGCTTGGGCCTGCAGTTTCTTCAAAAGGTCTTCGGCGAGGGGCTTGGCAGAGGCGGGGTTCTGCCCAGTGAGTAGGTTGCCGGAATGCACAACCTTAGGCTACAAATCCGCTGCTGCGTCAGCGGAAAGGCCATGAACATGGCAGGATAGGGACGCACCGCCCAAAGCTTATCTGCCTTCTCATATGTCGCGCCAAGCGCTTTGACGCGATCTTCGAGCAAGAACGGGAGGGCCTATTCTTCGTTGCAATAAGCGTGCCTTGACGTACGGTCGCACTTACCTCGACCTTATAAATTTGTTCTTCTTCGGCGTTGGAGAACCCCGTGACAACTCTGCCCTCGAAGATGGACGTTCCGTCTACACCTGTAACGCCTACGAGTGCGCTTGACATCAGGTTTTAGTATAAATGTTCGCGAAGGAAAGCGGGATCTCCTCCACTTACGCAGTACCATGGCAGACGGCGGCGATGATCTTTCCAGAGCGGTAGATCTAGGAGAGAGGGATGTAAGATAAGAGACATTCCCATTGTGATTTGGGCATTACTTCATTGGCCAATCGAATATTCGCCTTGTCGGTCGGGAGGTCAAGGACTGGACCGCGGCCACCGACGTAAAATATCGCCGCATAATCATCCGGACGAACAGTGCTCAGGGGCTTTGCGTTCTCGAGGAGAGACTTGACAGCGGGATCGTTCAGAAAGCGCATGCTTTCATCGTCGTTCTTGGAAAACTTTCAACGGAATACGTCACCATAATTTCACACGGTATAGCACCAGGAATCGTGCATACCTCGACACTACCAGCGTCAAGCGGCGGATTCGGCCCAGCAGGAGAAGCGAAGTCGATGGGGTAGTGGGGCGACAAGACATAGTACGGGTGCGCTGCCTCGGGAAGGAACCAACCCTACAATAATGTCAATTAGGGTGCATAGGATGTCATAGATCATGACGGCGTTAGTTACAGTTGGATCCCCGGGCCCCAGCAGAGTGTGAGTAGCAGAGGTGAAAACAATGAGTATGCGCGACATGATAGTAAAAGAGCTTGAAGTTGAAAGGGATGCTCGAGAGCCTGAGCTGAGAGGACTAGTGGTTCTGATTCTTTTATACTGGCCCAGGCCTTTTTCATTTTCAAAACGAAATATAGGAGTAGCTGACTAGCTGACGGATCCATAGAACCCATTCGATGATGCGCCCCGGCGTAGTACATCGGCGATGGATCGGTCAGCGAATTAATGACGAGTCGAGTGACGATAGCCTCGGCCACGTGGCACGTGATTAGAATATCTCCTTGTAACCATCTTCTCATTGACACCACCCACAATCAACCACAACTATGTCCACATTTTTCGGCCTGTAAGAGCTGTGTTTTATCGTCACGGTCCTAGATATATCTTAACCTTTTACAGAGGTAAGACACGCACCTTCAAGCCACGCCGAGATATACCTGAGGGTACCAAGCAATATCAGCTCAGGAAATATGCCGAAGCGACGCTGGTGCGTTCCTAGATACGCGTTACTATACTATACAGCATCCGATAATATATATACCGACTTTCTCCAAAGGGATCCGGGAACCTCCGACTTGCGGTTAAGCTCCCAGAAGGCGAAGATCTCAACGAATGGCTCGCTGTTCATGGTCAGTCGGCTTCATAGGGCTCGCCACCCACTCGTCAAAAGCATGACCGCGTCGTTCCCAGCCGTCGATTTCTTCAACCACCTCAACATGCTTTACGGCACAGTGACGGAATTCTGCACCCCTCAGGAGGTCTGTCTTCCCGTCGTCCTCTCTCCTGAATCTGAAAGTGGCCCATTTCGCAGTGCCCGATCATGTCCGCGGGCCCTCGGTGAGCATGCCTGCGCGCTCGGTCGTGCTCTTTGACTGCGATGATAAATCGACCGCTTTACGAAATCAGATACGAGTACCTTTGGGAAGACGGCGTACGTTACAAGCGCCCCACGAAGCTTCCCGCGCCCGAGTATGTCGACGCCCTCATGAACTGGGCCCAGAACATCCTCGACGACGAGTCCGTCTTCCCGAATACCATCGGTGCATCCTCCCCGTGATCCCCAGTTTTGTTTTGCGCCGCTGACTAAGGGTGTATGTAGGCGTGTCGTTCCCTCGGACATTCAAAGACACCGTGCGCACCATCGTGCGACGATTGTTCCGCGTGTACGCGCACATATACAGCAACCACTTTGATCAGATATGCGCGCTCGGCATCGAAGGTGTGTTTCATTCGAATTTTCGTGGCCACTTTTCTCGTTTCGTTGACGTATACAAGCCCACCTTAATACGAGCTATCGCCACTTTTTCCTCTTTATCAACGAGGTGTGTCACCCATTAGATACGCAGAACACACATGGCTCACCGAACGTGCAGTTTGATCTCGTAGACAAGAAAGAGTTGGCACCACTGGATGAGTTGAACGAGGCAATTCTTGCAGAGGATAAGACGCGATGAAAGATATTACCTTCATCTACAGACATATCCTCCCCCCTGGTAGTAATGCTCTTGCTTCCTTTTCCTTTTATTAGTTGGGAATTGACAACCTCACTCCGTGGTAAATATTTAGGATCAGTTTGCTCCTCCTTATCATACAGCGATTGGAAAGTCCTGCTTGTGATCAACATTGTGATAGATCCACTGCGCGCTTCCTGACACGCCAGCGTCTCGTGGATCACCACGTGGGTGTGGCAGATGGGGCTATGAAAAGTAACCCAAATATTTGGGCACCGAGGCCTCGCTTAGCGCTGTGCACCCAATCAGGCTATTATCGGGTCCATAATTCGCCATAGAGGGCACGCGACTGTTTCGCAAGATACTGCTGGTATGTATCCAGGTATCACTCGATGTGCACCATAACAGAAAACATGAAAACCAAGTCTCACACAGCTCACTCTAGGTCCGTAAGCTGAACTTGAGAGATGTGGTATTCCATAGACCTAGGGGATATAAGGAACGGCACCCCATCAGTGATCAATGATTGTTCAGATCGATTGCGGACAAGTTGCACGGGCTCATGCTACGTGCATGTCTCCCAACCAAAAAACAACACAAGTCTGATGCCAGACAGCGCAAGACAGATACGAACGCACAGCTTCCCTGCACCGAGCTACGCTGGAATGCCGCTTGCTTGCTTGCAACAATGAGGATCATGGCATGACCGGGACAGGGGATCCGAGAAACCGCGGGGACACGTGGTTGATGGCATGGCACGAGGCGTAAGACGTCACTCCAAAACGGGGAAAAAAAAAAGGACGAAATAATATAATTCCCGTGCGCCCGTCCGAATCCGTTCGCTCTTTTGTCCTTCGGACTTCGGAGTAAATGGCTCGGAATGTACGAGGAAGGGCGGTCTTTGCTGTAAAATCGGGGGGGAAGGAAGGGGATCAGTAATTCGATGTGTTTTATCGTCTCTCTCGATAGATAGATAGAAAAAAAAAGGGATGATACAAGCGCCTCGCGAATGCCGCGTGCAGAACGTGTTGCCGGCGCGAGCGCGAGAACAATGCCATCATTATATTTATCTCTTGGGGGCCTTGCCTGGCCATATAAAAACCGTCAAGCCAGGTCTACCCCTTCCCTTCCTTCACAGGAACGACACACTTATACTTGCTCCCCTCCCCTCCTAACAACAAAGGCACCACACCACCATCAAGCAAAGTCCCACCGACACTCCCCAACATGTCCTCAGAAGAGATCATCGTGCGTAGTCACATAACAATTGTTTCCGCCTCACGTCCGCCGATCGCTGACCGACAACCATCTACATATAACAGCCCGGTGATATCGTCGCTGTCCAGCATGGCAATTACGGTCGTCGCGAAGGCCTCGTCATTGGTTCGCACATCGACTACGCCGTACGTCCCGCCCTCCCACCGTCGTCATGGTGCCTTTTTTTCTT
Source organism: Russula foetens (assembly GCA_003316565.1). NCBI lineage: Eukaryota > Fungi > Basidiomycota > Agaricomycetes > Russulales > Russulaceae > Russula > Russula foetens. The sequence goes on from QFFA01000163.1 coordinate 10,747, forward strand.
TTTTTTCCTAATCCACTCCTCTCCTCTCCCTCTCCCTTTCCTTGCGATCTATAGGGCAGGCAAATAGTCGAGGTCCAGTTTGAGCCTGGCAATGTTTATCACGCATGGTACCCATCCGTTACCCGCGTCAAGCGCACAATCTACACGAGGCCGAAGCCGCACACCGTCGAGCGCCACGTCTATTGGTGATAAAGTTTTGGATGATGGATTTTCACGAGCCGAAATGCAGGACTATTAAAGTTTCCTTCCCCTGGATATGCTCTCATCTGCACAGGAATATCTCATTGTCTAGCCCCTTGTCTAGTTTTGCTTGCCTCTTACTACGGAGGACGATGACTGTTTGTATCATTATTATGGCTTGCTTGCTCAACCATGTGCGCGTGCGAACTGTGACTCTCAACACAACATCATCATCCTCATGTGAAAATAGATTGGTATGGAATCCCCACGCGGAAACATGGTACAAAGATGGTAGAGCTGTATATAGATGCGGGACAAAAAAGCACGAGGCAAGCAGCATAGTGTCGGCCCTACGAGTCTACCATTGTTCGGGAAACCGCTATCGGCGGTTCGTCTACCGCAATTGGTGTGTCGGGTATGGGTGGCGGGGCTTCGGTGGTCACTGTCAACGTGGGCAACTCAACCGCGGGCTCAGCACCGATAGGTTCCGGCTTGACGGGCGTCGACAATGAGAACAATCGCGCCTCCGAATTGAGATCTGCCTCCACTACCTCTTGCTTCACGATCACACCCTCGTCGTCATCCTCTCGCCCGAGTGACACACTCCGCACAACGCGAGCCCTGATCATCGGCACCAACTTCTCCTTCTCTTCCTCGCTCGATTCCCATTTTGGCGCGTCCTGCAAACGGTACGTTTGTGTCTTCTCGCCACCACCATCGACGTCCGTCCCGCAATGCCGTGCGGACCAGACGGGTGGCCTCCTTTCCCCGTTCCTCACTCGTTCGTAATAGAGCATAAACGCGCCGGAGCCCTCCTGCAACACCGTCTCGATCCCGACCTCGTGCACCGCGTCGTCACTCGCGCGCAGCCAGCCCCTACCCGGCGCCACAGGCGGCTCATCCAGTCGTGGCGGGACAACGCGTCCTGCTCCGCGAGGCTTGCGCCGAAAGCAGACGTAGTGCCCGAACGAGTGTTGGCCGTAGTGACACACGACCGCTACGAGGCGGTAGAGCACGCGCGGTGGTTGTAGCGTGGAGTTTTGTGCTTTGGTCGTTAGGTGGGCTAGAGAGGCGGCGGCGGCCGTTGGGGAGGGCAGGTGTGAGGAGATGGGGAAGGAGGGTGAGGTGGAAAGCATGCCCGAGGTTGTGAATGGCGTCAGATCGAGCACTTCTGTAAAGTGCACCCGCGCAGAATTTTTGGATGCGTATGCACCGAAGTGCACAGAGCGATTAAGATGTAGCGCAAGCACTGGTGGTGGCTGAACGGAGCATGATCGCATTAGACAAGGCACCGATGAAAAATATAAGAAAAATAGGCACGCACCCGTGCGACCATAGCTTGCTTGGTCGAAGCCCGAGAAAAGACCTTCTCGATTTTGACACCCTTGATGTCTTCCTCGATTCGCCCTTCTTCGAGCGCTGTCTTGAGGCGAAACGCCAATCGCCTGGCCTCGCGCGCGCGCTTCTTTTTCGACTGCGATACGGACGACGACTTGCCCGCCTCGGCAGTATGTCGTTCTGCGTCTTGTTCCAATCGGTGGAGGGTCGCGCGCATCGAGCACTTGCGGCATATGCAATCCGTCAAGATTTCCAGGCGCGTGTAGTCCACGAGGCAGTCCTCCAGTCTACAATTCGCCTGAGACGCTACTGATCAGCTTAGGAGAATGGCGAGAGACAAAGTAAAGGGACGCACGACGCGAGGGACATTGAGCTGCCAGTTGTCAAAGGGAAAGTGCATGACCGCCTCAGTGTACCCGCACTCACAGCAACTACGGCGGTTCGCTGTCAGGCCGTCAAATACACCCTTGGATACGTCGACGTTGGTCGTGGTCGTAGATGCTGACGAAAGCGATGCGAGCGCGCCAAAGCCGAGGTCACGCGCACCTTCGCGGTCTACTGCGGTGGCCTCTTTCTTGACGTATTCCGAGACGAGCTGGAAGAGCTCCTGCGCGTCCTGGTGTTCACGTGATGAGAAGAGTGGGCTGCGTCTGCCTGGCTCAGGCTGCGAGAGAACCTCGATTATATCGACGGGGCGGATGGAGCGATGGTGATATGAAGGGGAGTTAAGGTCTGGTGAGGCGAGAAGAGGGTCACGTGGGTTGGGAATGTGGCTACGGAGGAAGGGACAGGCATATCGCACCATGAAGGAGGTCGCGCAGGGCGTCGACGACTGGCGTGGGTACGTCGACCACCTCAGCCTTATCGTGGATAGCGTCTATGTGTGGTTGTAGATATGATAGAGATGCGAGAGCCTATGAGTGGACGCGGGGGGAGGGGTTTGGGTGGGTTAGATGACCATTGAGATGAGATGGCGTGGATGTCGTGGCGGGCGCACCTGCATAGTTGAGTTCATGAAGCAATACGTTCCAGAAATATTAACGAGACCGGGGTATAACAGACTCTTTTCGCCATCTGGTGTCCCACATGGGTGGCATTGGAATATGTCCAGAGAGAGCGCGCGCGTATGTGGAAGGGATACTCACCAGAGCGGCCATCGGTTCTCGCGGCCAGCTGTTCTGAGCGGGTGTGAACAGCGAGTTTCTTCTTGGGTCTGAGGGGAACGGATCCGTGTTCGTATATCGAGGACCAATTCCAAGGCAGTGCCGAGCTGGCGACTGCGAGCATGTGGTGGGCGAATTGGTGGAAGTAGTTTCGGCCGTAGAGGACGAGAAGAGGTACGACAAGGACGACGATAAGAGGGGCTATCTGCTCAATGATAGAGACTGTTGACAAAGAGGTAGATGTGGAGGATGTCGTCATTTACTTTGTTCACATTGAACGACTCATCGAGCCCTGAGACATCTCATAGCCCGGGCGTTGCGTTACTCAAGGGCGGGCTCACGCCACCGTGGCTCAACGGTAAACTACCCCTCTGCCACGTTGCATGTTCGATCCCTCCTAAAGGTTATTACGTGAGATAAATTACAATGTCATTATTCCGTCCGTCTATTCAACTTGAAAAAATCCTCTCGATGATGAAACTCACACGGTTCGTTTCCGATGGCCATGCCTTCGCCCGCCATCACCGGAATCACGCTCGCTCCCCCTTCTTCCATTCTGACACGCACTCGGAACTCTTCCGTCACTGGGTCTACAAAATGCCATTCTCCACAGACACCCTCCCCAAAGGGGTGCGGAAAGAACGCATCATCACCTTCCTCGTTCTCGCACAGAAACGGATGGTAAAGTGCCTGCCGCGGTGTGATTCGTTTGATAGACTCCGGATGCAACAGACGTTCGAGCAGGTCGAGTGCTTGTTCCACGTCTGCTTCGTGGTCCGGAACATCTGCGCGTGAGGTCGGCCCATTGATCTCGCATGAGGTGGCACCCGCGCCTGGGGAGGAGGACGAGGGAGGAGGGGCGTAAGAACCCCCTCCCGATGATGCCTCACCCATGTCGTAGGGGTCCTGGCAGATGCCACTCTTCGGGTTCGGGCAATCCCGTAACTTCGGATTTAATGTCTCCACAAATTCACGCCAGGGCTTCCCGTCTGGCGTGATGGACGGAATGTTCGTAGTGAATGACCTGGCTGTAGGCACTAATTAATATACTGTTGGGCATGGGCTTCTCACAAGCGCTCACAGTGTAGCGTTGCCGCTTTCTCCATCCTTCGGCGCCCGATAATACACGCTATCTCCAACAGTGCTTCCGCATCGTCGTTAGACTGGAAAAGGGGGAACTTCCCTGTCAAGAAGAAGAGGAGAATCATGCCCGCGGACCACATATCGATGGCTAAGAAAAGACAAATTTGGTCAATAAAGAGACGCCCACCAGTTGTGAGATATGTTATGACAGACCCCCTGTTTGCTCGCTACACTTCAAGAGTACCTCTGGCGCGCGGAAACCTCGGGTGCCTGCTCGATTAGCTTTCGAATGGGGTCTGTGAATTTAGTAAAAATAGGACATGTGCCCGCAGCGTGGTGTGCATACCTTGTATCCTTTTCTAAATATCCTACCCGATCGGATGTCCACCCGCTGCGCATCCGCGCATCTTTTTGCTTCTTCCTAACAAACTCCGAGTTGTATTCGGCTGCACGCCGTAGCCGACCATGTGGATGCTCCCTTGTCGGCGTGGTGTGCAGACATTTCCCATAATGTACAGGGGGTTCCACGTCCATGCGCTACACAAATAACATATCAATATCAGTACTTGCACTTCTTGGAAGGGTTGATACTCACACAGGCTAGACCGAGGTCGACGAGCGTTCCTATTCCTCTGAGGGGGTCGAAGAGAAAGTTGGCGGGTTTGACGTCGCGGTGTATGATACCCCGCGCGTGAATGTCCCGCAAAGCACGAAACATGCACCTGAAGTACGCCCGGATCCCAGCCATCGGAAGTGTGCGGTAGAACGACTAGCGAAAGTTCAATCGAGTTTGAAAAAAAAGCGAGGCAGGCTCTGATACGCGTGTGCACGCACGCGGAAGTCCTCGTGTGGGTGGTAAGGCATCACAGCGACGACCTGGTCCTCGTGCCGAAACGCAGTTATAAGCTGTGACACGTGTCGCGCTCCCCGGCACGTTTCCAGGATGGAAATTTCGTTCCGTATCCGTTCCGGGTTGCTGGTCACATATATGCGTTTGATGGCGACGAAAACCTTCGTGTCCGGCGGTGGCGGCACTGATTGGTAGTGTGCCGACGATGTGACGGGGTGTAGCCCATGCCATACCGCGTTGTCCCACTTTTCGTGATATCCCAGGTCGACGGCCTTGTACACCGATGAAAATGTGCCCGTGCCAAGGCGGTCGACAAGCTTGTAGTCCTGCGTGATAGCGGGGACTGCCTCCTCAAGGTCTGCGATTTCGAGCTCGATCTCGTCCTGCTCCTCTCGCGGTTTGAGGAACAGTGTCATTTCTTCGTCGATCTCTGCATCTGCGTCCGCCTCCATGTCACTGTCTCCATCGTATTCATCGCTATTCTCAGCGTCGTAGTCTTGCGTTTTGTCACCGTCCATGTCTTCATCTAGGTCAATGAGTACTTCTGGACCCATGTTCTCTCGCGTAGTGTACCGAGCTTGTATAGTTGGCCGCTCCTGGAGAAGCCCTGCAATGTGTCGTTGATAATTTTTCAGATCAGAAACCTCGAGCTCATCTTCTGGCTCATCCGAGTCACGTTGGTCTCCAGCCATTGCCCGGGCTTTGCGATATCGATGCAACGCAGTTCTGTTTCGAACATCCGAGGAAGGCAGTTCGAGGGGGTTGGAAGAGTGTTGAGACATTTCTTTGTGTATCTCCATGGTACGTCAGAATACGCTTGCGACAAGAGATATGGTGGGCTGACTGTCAGTCAGAGTGAGTAGTGGGCGGCAATTACAATTGTGAGTGAGGTGAGGGACCGAGACGCGACGCGCGACACGCCACATCACGTGCGAGACATGTGGGCAGCAGGTAGGTACAGGTGGTACAGTACCATACATACAGTACCTCAAGTAACCACAATAACCGCTTCGAAGAATGTTCCAGCTAAAAAAAACGCGACTACGTATCCAAGAAGAAAGGAGTTCTCCCTGGCGATGAGGGAAAAAAAATGACCACCGCAGGACTCGAACCTGCAACCTTTTGGTGCCGTCGGCAATCGAAGCCAAACGCGCTACCATTGCGCCAGGTAGCCTTACGAGCGGAGACAGCCGTTTCATAAATGACTCCTGATTTAATGGATGAAGCCGCGTGTTCTTTATCGTTGCCAGACCACATCCATCTGTATCTATACATCATACTTCCACGATCAACTACGTGCCAATCCAACGATGGCTCTCAATTGGACAATGCTCAGCCCTGACCGTATCCCAGTGCCACTGCCTGGGGAGCTTATGATTATGACCGTGGAATCGGGCGCAGAGGTTTCCGTTGCCATTCCGGATGTTCCTCCAACCAGTACTTCGACTTCTGGTGGGTCTGGCGGTGGGCGCAATTTGAACGGGACAGGGAAGTTGTTTCTTACGGATCAACGCGTGCGTTCTTTCTGAAACTTGAGCACTTTCTTAAGAGAGCTCACGTAGAGCACGGACTCTTAGCTTATTTTTGTTTCCGAGATCGATGGCGGCGACACAGGCTTCAATACCCTAACACTACCACTGCCATCCATTCTATCAACAAAGTTTGAACAGCCGTACTTGGGTTCCAATTATGTGTCTATCGATATTAGACCCTCTCCCGAGGGCGGGCTCACTTCCGGCACTAAATCGGAGATCCGGTTGAGGAGCCAGGGTATCTTTCAATTCGTCAGTTTGTTGGAGAAGACACGCGAGCGTGCTATATACATGAGAAGACAGATGAGAGAGGAGGAAGAATCCCTCCGTACGATGGCACTACTCCTTGTCTCCTTGTTTTTACATTCTGATGTAGTGTTCAGCCGCATATGCATCGCCCCAGCAGGGCCAATCACGTGGAGGGGGCACTCCCATAGATGCGCCACCGGGTTATGAAGAATGAAAAAAAAAAGTTTTGTGATGGACGTCAGGCAGCAGCCAAGGTTGACTAACCCGTTTCGGTGAGCCTTGTTTTTCTAATGATGCCTTTGGTATAACTTTATAGAGCTTAGGTGATTACCGGATGTTTTACTTATCAGAGTATCGTCGATATTCTATGTACTACGAGCAACATTCCACTTTTCCAGGCGGATTTGCAGCAATCATGCGTTGTGACCTCCGGGAGCGAAAGTACTCTAGCATTTGCATCAAGCTGGCCTTGGCTCGTCGTCGCGTTTTCACGTATAAGACATGACCAAGTGATGATCATGTACCAATACCGATGCATAGTCATCTCGGATGCCCGCATCTTCGGATCAGTTTTGCCATCATTCAGAGCCACTATCAGTCCGTCTGCAAAATTTTGATCAACATCAATACGACTTTCAGTGCCCTCACTGTCAAAACCTTCTCACGACATTGTTCTATTCACGGTCCCTCATAATTATCAAGCATACGTTACCTATTTGAAACCCTCACGGTACGTCATCCTTTGCAAGCATATGGTATTCTCAGCCTTTTTCGCGACCCGGTCGCCATCATCTGTCAGGCATAGCCACATGATGTGAGTGTCACGTGACAGGATGTAGTTCTCAGCCACGGCATGGCGCTCTCGTCAGCGAACCTTTTACCGTCAGACAAATACTACGTGTGTACACCTCCCCTGGTTCGCATCCTCCCGGAATGATTCGTCCCCTCAGGAACGATGCGCCTTCGCACCCCGTTCTATCTGGAAGTCCTTGTATTCCACCTCCAGTACTCTTCCGCGTCCCGGGGCCAAATCAAGACCACAACAGTCAGAGCGCTCCGGTACCCCGGTGAATCCTAGAGACAGCCCAACTCGTGGAACTGATATCAATGTTCTGTGATCTGGGTAGTGGGTCTAGGGCATCGGCACCCTTCGTCTCCGGCGAAGGCCCTACCTGCCACAGTGCAAGCATCACATCAGCTGGGTAACCAGGCGCATTCGGTGGTTTCCCTACTTTTGGCCCGGGGGACGTCCACTGCTGCAATTGTAGGGATGTTAGGCTATCGGGCACTGGCACCTCAATGTGTTGTACTCGGGTCGCACATAGCCATGGAATGGTCTATATAATGGCTCAGTGGTCACGCAATTAGCCACCAACCATCGACATACATAACGCAATTTCACGTCCCGCTACATTCTCTCACACGCTATGGGTGAGCGAAGTTTTCATCTATCTTCTACCGCAGATGCTGAGAAAGCAACGCCAACGCAGAAGCCGCACATAATTCCGGTCATAGGGGCAACCAAGATCCCGTACGCGACCTCAATAACTACCTTCAAGGCCACCCAAGTGGTAACCTCGCGCCCTTTCTCTCATGGGCTTTGTGCGAAGACGGCCCTGATCACCAAAAAACCCACTATGCTACTGCCAAGTGTGAGTCCGTCTTTTAGCGGACTTAGAACCCTGTGCTGAGTCACGCAGTCAAGGGCAGGCCGATTGGCTCCGGGAAGGGTTGTTCCAGGGGCCTTGCCAAGAGGGAGGCTGCCGTCAGGGCTCTAAGGACCTTAAATTCCGATGGCGTCTAAGACCTCGTCTCATAGAACTACTCTTGCTAATATGTTAGTGTCAATATACGTACTACTCTGCCTGTTTTTCGTCTCCCTCGTTCAATCTAGGCTAGGTCACGGTGAGGCTCAGGCTATGGGGTAGCTGTAGCTGGATGTGTGTAAGATCACGATGGACTAGCTGGATAAGTGATAAGTCAAGGTGGTGCCAGTGTCAAGTTACACACACACACAATTAGCGTGCGTGAGAAATTCAGGTGAGTCACCTGGGCCCCCCGAAACCCCCCCGAAACCAGTACCACTCCTGCCACTCCTACACTGTTCCTACATTACTTCACATGGCCCGATGTTGCATTCTTCGGTGACTGCTGCGACCTCTGTGCCTTTTCTTTCGGGTTCATGCATCGCTTACTTTCCTGTGTCGTCCATTCGGACCATTCCCCCCCTTTTGCTCAGAGTCTGGCCCCCGAGATGTTTCAAGGCCGGCCTCCTACTAGTCAAAACAGGAGATGGCTGAATAAAGAGCGCGAGGGTCTTTCAACAAGAAGAAACGTGATGAGCGGGCCATCAGTATATGCGGAGCTTCAGCTCCCTACCCTCGGCTGCGGCTCCGGGTCACCAGGCATATCAAGGCGGCACTCCCACAACCCTTGTGATCCCAAGAACGCTCATTTCTTCCACCGGAACGCGCCGATTATTAGGCTTTATGATACTATGGGAGCTCACTCTTACTGTGTTTGGGTTGCCTTTTGTCAGTACACCCTTAGGTCACTGTATGCACCGGCACCAGTCGAAACAAACCCCGTCGGAATTCATATGTCGATGTGTTTCGGCCATCGAGTCTTTTGTAACGCCATGAATGTAGGCATGTTGGGGTGTAGGGCGTACGGTCCATCCCAAAGCTTGACGGGGGAGGGAAGACCAGTATTTAAGACATACAGTAGGTCAGTCGTCATCCACCGCACCCAACCCACTACGACAACTTACACTCATCACAACTTCAGCTCCATGTCTACTGGTACGCAATGGTCTCTTCATGAGTCCTCTCGTCTGTTCCCTGACAACACACAGATCCTATTCGCGATTTGAACAACTTCTTGCAAGAGGTCAAGAAGCCAGAAAATTTGGTCCCATTTTTGCAGTTCGCGAGCGTGCAAAATGGACCAAACAACCAGGCCATCCACATTGGCACATACACTTGTGAGCGAGTCTCACACCGCCTTCGAGTTTCCGACCCGCGATACTGACTTTGACTGTCCCAGTCCGCGGTGTCATCGTTGGCGAAGGCACCGGCACTGCGATAGCCGCTGCTAAGCGCGTGGCCGCCACGCAGGCGCTGCACTATTTCCGTACGCAAGGGGTTCCCGAGTAAATCTTGGGACGTTCAGAGTAAACGCATGGGTTCTTGGGCCATTGTACAGTATTTTCTTGGCAATAGATCGCCACCGAGATTCGGGTTAACCCTCATCCGGAAAGTTTTCCGCGTCTCCCAGATTGCTCAACACGTTGGTTAATGTAACATCTCATGTGTTCATGGTCCTTGAGAAGTGTTCTGAGCTAAGGACTCGGAACGGACGCGTCAATCTTGACGCCCATGAGACCCTTCATCGCAGAATTCCACTGGCAATCTGCAGTATTCTGCGTTTCCGTATAGAAATTCCGGCATCAGCACGGGCGGTGTAAACCGAGGCAGTATTTTGCTTGTTTTTCACATAATAGGCTGCATCCGGCCAATGTCACGATCGGTGTCAGTGGACCCTTATTGCCACTCCGCTTCCGTTTCCGTTTGAGGGGGGGCAACAACACCATTTATGCAATTCTCGTAGTTCTGGAATCAACCTCATGTCGATCGTGCGCTGTCCCGAGGAATTTGCGTTTTGCGGCGTCTATATTTCCGGGAATGTCATGCGCCTACTCCGCGAAAATCCGTTCCCTGGGGTTGGGGTTATTAGGGTTGTAGTAATTGTAGTACTTAATATGTTCGTCTGAGTGTCAGGAATTTTCACCCGTTTCCACCGGCCCCAACCTTGCGCTTGAACGTTAACTAGTGGTATGTGCCTCATTCCGCCGTGAGGAGAGTACTTCGTTTCACTAGATTATTGGAGATCCTCTCATGGCAGCCTCTCACACAGACTCGGACCCCATTCGAGATCTTAACAACTTCCTGCAGAGACAACAGGGGCCCGGGGGGAACATGTCCAAGGACTTCCAGTGGAGCTTCATAAAGGAGGGACCGGAGCACGATACCTTGTATCACGTCACCGCCGTCCGTAAGCACAGCCTTTGCGTTGAAGCACCGCCTCTTTTTTCTCAACAGTTAGGTATACGACAGTCAGGGGAGTGAACATTGGGGTGGGGCATGGGCCTTCGAAGAGGGCTGGGAAACGCACGGCATCTGTCCAAGCTCTGGAATACCTGAGGTCATGTGGTAAAGGATCCAAATACGAGAAGTGATAGGGAAGGGCTGACATTGAAATTTAATCCCACCAGGAATGTGATGGAGGGGTGGGAGATGTTCTGGTTCTAGGCTGGCGCTTGGCGTTGTGTTCACGCGACTTGAACGGACCGAACCGTTTTGTTCGATTTACACCGTGACTCCGTATATGATCAATTTGTGAAAAAGATACAGTTCTCCTCATCCATCCGTTGATTACCATAATCCTTTGCACAGCACTGCACATATTCAGTGTCAGACCACATCAATGCCTATTTTTTCTCGATTCAATGAGCATCTCAGTAGCAGCCTTGTCACGGTCTTCCCCCCACTGCCGTTTGAGTTCCACCAGCGCCGTTATCCTCAGTAAGTGCTAGCTGGACACAGAAATAACAAAACGGGGGGATATATTATGATGCACCGTTCTGCTTCTTCTCGTGAATCTGGAAGTCTGGGTCATAGAATGCAGCCGCCTCCTTCCGGAATCTTTTTTCCTCCACTTGCTTCTACTCCTTTCCATGTACACATTGGACATATTCGTCCATGAACGTTCAGCTCTGACGCTCCCCCAGAGACCTGGCAGTACGTGCCTCACATGTAACAAGGTAAACCCGCCGTCATATACGGATATCTGACCCTTCTTGTACTTGTACTCGCGCCGAAGAATGATCTTCCGCATCGTAGGGTCGAACCCCAGTATTTCCAAGTCTGCAGCGCACCGCGCATTGAGTGAAGGGTGAGCAGACTCGTACCGTGAGACATAGTGGACGAGTGGGCGGGGCGGGTTTTCATCCCCAGCTGTGGGCCATCGAACGGGCTTCGAGTTGGCAGAACCCGGACTCGGAAGAGCGAAATCGAATGCGCGAGTGTGTGGCGACGTGTCACCGATCTAAGAGTACGATATAGACCATATGGCCCGTCCTCTGAAGTGAGCGAAGTAATACGATAGGAGGGGGCAGCCTTTGGTCGCTGGCCCCGCGAGCGACGGGGCGTTTGGTTCAGCAGTCGAACTGCTCGTGGCCGTCTTGCTTTTTTCGCGCTGGGGACTGAGAAGGGGTAGCGCTATCGTTCTTATCACTGCGAAGATTCCTCGGTCTTCCGGCCACTTAACTTGACTGGCGTTTCTGGAATACCCGCCGATATGTGCTGGAATGCGTAGTATGTGTCATGTGTCGTACTGCTCCGAGAGAGGAAGTTCAGAGATGCACCAGCAGAGAAATTTGCCGGAATCAGGGGTGATAAATAGTGATGCAAGAGAGGTGACCGTCGAAGATACGGCAAAACGTGCTCACCCACAGGACGCGGGCAGCCTTTTGATAAGATGATAAGATGATATGGTCCATCTTAACATGTATCTTGATGTACCGGTAGCACCGTAAGATGACCGAGAATGGGCACGATACGATGGTCGCATCGGGTTCTATATCTCCGCTCCCTTCAATCAGAAGACTTGATAAGACGAACGGGACGCGTCCCAAGACCCACCGTATTCTATCCCACTTCTTTGCCCTTCTTTCTCCCGAGTCGGACTAGAGCTATTCCGACGTCATAACTTGCTGGTCGTAGGAAGGCTCATGTCGGTGGACGGAATAGGCTCGAGACGTAGAAATATCGCAGATGTAACCTTGGATCCGGGTCAGTCTGAAATACTGAACTGTCGCGGATTCAAGATACTACTGACTCGGATTTAAGCCCAAGTTAAAGAATCCATGGCCTTCATTACCGTCTGCACTTCCGAAGGTATTGATGAAGACGTCCTGAATATCGGGAGATGTAAAAGCCTTATAAATAAAAAAGGAAACGAATGCAGCTCAACAGTGTCGCATTCAATGCTTGTTCGCAGTGATGTCGAAGTGTATCATCAGCACCCACGTATCAATTATTGACAGAAATCGACGAGTGGACTTGCGTACGTTGAGAATAAAAAATGTGATTAGGTTCTAAGAAGTGATTGAGTTTTATGCGATCGAAGTGTGAAGACAGCACGGACCAGCGGACCATCTCATTTGAATACACGGTGAGAGCTAGAGGGGACCAACGATACCGTAACAGAATACAGCAGTGAAAGAAGTTTACCAATAATCCGGGATATAACACTTATTTGTGGCACATCAAAATTGAGGACAGATGTGCTACCATGTAAACGGTCAAAGCAGTTATACCGGCCATGATATGCTAGAAATTCAGTCACGAAACTTCCGTGTCATGCCCGTAAAAGTGAACACGAAAGGCGTACCTCCTTGCGCTATAATTTACTAGAGTTAATAAAGTGGAGAACAGGACCAAGCCACTTAAATCGAGTTCCCCCTACCGGATAACGCCCTGGTACAGGGGTTGTCTAGAAAATCCGAATGAGCCCATGACGAAAAGTAAGAAAACTGTCAAGATCCCTGCTGGCGTGAAGCGTGCATCTACAAGCGAGCGTTCTGGAGCCCGCATCGAGGTCTTCTGTTACAGAATACCTAGTACAAGATGACGCCTAGCCTGTCAATCGCAGTGTGCAAGACGACGGAACGAGCCGTGAAGGGGGCGTCTCGACAAAATACCCGGAAAGGTCTCTTCCATTGGTAACAAGTAGCTCACCATTGCGGTGCAGCGGCTTTTCATTTGGACCCTCGTAGTCATAAGAATATTTGCCCGAGCCAAGAGTAGCCCCATTCGCTCGGGGTAGCGATATATACTACCTTTCATCGAATGCGGGCTCATCGGACCATAAAAACAGGAATGCAGCCCTACAGTTCAGCCATTGAGAAAGAAATATGCTTTACACGACAACAAGGCAATCAATAGTGGCAACCTAGTAGTTCCGGCGGGAGTGTTAAGAAAGAAGGGTTGAGAGCTGTCCACAACAGTCCACCTGACGCATGGCTGGTTATGCCATATCAGCGCATGTAAAATAGTCAACGGTGGGCTCGAAACCCTATAAAATCAACCACGTCAGTCCGGGCATTCCGAAAGAGTGAGACCTGAGGACGGAACTGACCTACGATCTCAGGACACCCAAGACCTTATCATTGCACACACTACACCATCGCTGGGAGCCACCAGACTAGACGCCATTGCCTGATACAGCTGATACATGTTCAGACTTGATGATTGCTCCTTGTTGACCAACGAACAAAAACGAAACGGAAAGAAACTTCAATTTTCAAGTTGAAGTTGCATTGGGCAGGCAATGAGATTACATAATATGTCATGTGACAAACAGCGAAGAAAATATTAATATTTTATTTCACGAACCGAACATTCTGCTTGGGGTCCCACGTTCTTCGTTGGCACGACGTTGTATTCCTTGGCGACCACTGAGATCCGGAATCCTTTCAGCTCTTGAACCCCTGGTTTTACGCACTTCCCATGACTCCTTTCTACCCACATATTTATAACTGTGAGCTGCCAGTGGATTCGCAGTCTCGTATAGGAATTGTCACGGGTCGGGTAAACCCCGAGCCCGTACGGGTTGCAGGTAGGGTATAGACGGGTACGTACAACAATATCTGGGTAACAACACAAAATGCCTAATAAAGACACTGAGGTCCTCTAAAACGATAAGCGTACCATCAATGATGGACAGAACTTCAACTTCCTGCCTTTGGCGACGGCCCCAGGTGTCCAGGCATACCGGCAGAACTGTTTTTATTACCGTGTACCGTGTTTGGACTGGCTGTGCCAGTACATTGTTAGGTTATTATATGCTCAGGTACCGGTTGAAATGACTCTCGCTTGAGTTTGTCATTCTCAGTGTAAACCGGGCATGTCCAAGTTGTTTGCAACGCCGCTATTGAGGGCACATCGGGGTAGGGGCATAACGTCTTTTGACCTAATGCTTAAGACGAGATGAAGGTCTGGCCGTCGTATTTAGGATCTGGGTCAGTCTTCGCTTTCACGGCACCAAACTGGATACAGTGCCCACCCCTGTGCCTGGTGGGAGATAGCTGCTTCATGGCCTATGTTCTCTGTTTTATGTCAGCGATCGGATCCTGTTCACGAATTGAACATGGTTTAGCAAGAGGTGAGGAAGCCAGAGATTCGGTCCCTTTTTTCACATCACAGAAGAGCGAGTTCCACATTTCCCCTCTGATTTTCGATACTGACCTTTGCTCCCGCAATCCGCGGTGTAATCGCTGGCATAGGCGCTGGCACTGCGCTCAATACGGCCAAGCGCGATCCCGCCACGCAAGCCCCGCGGTTTTCCCGCACGGGATTCCCGAGTAAATGTTTGGGACTGGCTTCTGTCCGACGGCGATTGCAAGACCATTCCCCTGGTGGGCGTATCAGGAATCAGGACGCCTGATCGGCGTTTTTCCGAGTTCTTCCTGGATTCGAGTCGATCAGGTTGGTTTATGTGCATCTCATACTGTTCATGTGCACGGTTGTGAAAAGCGGGTTTGTATTTTGTTGTTCAAACCGACACGTCTTGACACCCACCGTGACGGGACTCCTTTCGATGCATTCTATTGGCAACCTGCGGTATTCCATGTTCCCATGACAGAAGTTCCGGAATGAGCTCTAGCGGAGTCAGGAGGCACCTTTTCGTTCTCACATGACTCATAGGCGTGGATAAACGATAAATGAACCCACATCCTCACATCTCCGAGCGCCTTCCGCTTAGGGGGTGTGGCAGTGGAGTACTCCACCATTTCATATGTGAGAATTTTTTTCACCTTAAAATTTTGTCGTTCTAGATCAGCCTCGTGTTCGCCTTGCCGTTTCCGCCTGGGTTTGGGGCCATCAGGAACCTCGGCACTTGTGATATGCCTGCTCCGCGACACAGTCGCTGGAGTACGACAAATCAAAAGCTCCATCTTCTGTATTGGGGGAGTAGTATTTAACGTCCCGGCTGGAGGGTCAGAAATTTTCATTGTACACACCGGCCCCAACCTTTGGAACTTAACTAGTGGTGTACTATTCGTTCTACCTGATGAGTACAATCTCAACTTACTAGATTTTTACAGGTTTTATCATGACAGATTCTCACAAAGCAGACCCCGTTCGGGATCTCAACAATTTCCTGCAAGGACAACCAGGGGGAAACATGATCAAGGAATTTAAGTGGAACTGGTCGAGAGAGGGTCCGGAACACGACGCCCTATATCACGTTACTGCCGTCTGTAAGTACAGCCTTTGTTAATGGAGCATCATCGATTTTGTTCAGCATTTGTACAACAGTCCGGGGAGTGAACATTGGGGTAGGCCATGGCCCTTCGAAAAGGGCTGGGAAACGGACAGCATCTGTGCAAGCCTTGGAATACTTGAGGTCATATGGTAACGCATTCAATACTACCATGATAGGGTGGATCTGATCTTGAAATTTAGTGCCACCGGGAATATTAATGTGATGGAGGAGGAAACATTTTAGGTTGGCGCATGGAGGTTACTATACTGGTAGATCCAGATCGGCCCGGAATTGTTGGATCGGTCGAATCTGAGGGTGAGGGTGAGGAGTGTTCACGTGAGATATGGGACTAGATAAGATCGCGATACACTCCATATCAATAGACCTCAATCACTTATCGCATATCGTACTTATCCTCATTCCACAAATTGGTATTTTTATCACTTACACAGCATACAGCCAGGGCGAGACCGTGTGATAAACCAGGAGACTCGACGCTTTGATTCTCTCTGCGACTTCCTTGTCTTGCTCCCCTTTTCATCTGAGTGCCAGAAAGCCTGTCATTACTAATGAATGCGAGCTGATAAAAGGAGAGAGAAATTACGCACGGTAAACGCACCGCCCTGCGCCTCTTCCACATTGACGTTTTTGCTCAGTCCATCTGCGTCCATCTCGACATCCCCACATGATTGGAATGGGAACACGATTTGACTTCTCGTTCTGTTGCATCTAGTCGTACATAAGATTTTCGAAATTCTGTTCACTGAGCATTCAGTTACTCACGTTTCTGGACGACCCGCCAATACGTGCGTGAATAGTATAAAGCGTATACTACACCAGAATACGAAAAAAGAAATTCAGAGATGCTACTGGTAGAGGTTGTCGAAATCTGGCAGGGACTCGATTCATTTAACGCGGTGGGTGTCTTCAAGTTTGCGCTATCTTCGCGAATCGCATTTCCCGAGAAAACTATCACTTACTATCTCCAGGTTCTATAAGATCCAACCATAGACAAGGAAATATTCTTTAACGCGATAACAGGATAATAGTGCCAACGCAAGACCTTCCGTGGCTCGAGGAGATCGAGAGGTGTTGAACACCGTTTGTGCCGGTCTGCTTTTCGTTGGCTGTTTTTCGAAGCCGATATATGGCTAGTTGCACCACATCAGCGCATAGAACAGAAGTAGAGGGTGGTCTAGAAAAGCCAGTGGGAAGGCCGCTACTAGTACGTCAGCCCGTCCAGTTCCAAAGAGTGAGATCAGAGGACGTGGTCGACCTACGAGCCAGGTCTGGGCCACCGGGACGGAGACCCACGACTTAATGATGCTCACGCTACGCCAGATTTGACGATCGCACCATGATCATCTTGTTTGCCCTGAGCGACGCGACAAGAAACGGAGTCGTGCCAGTGGCGCGTCCTGTTACAAAAGAGGAAAGTACTATATAGTAGTGGCGTGGCTGAGCTCACCATTTTTTGTTCCCGCGCTCTCGACTACTCACTGGACTGGTACTTTCATCCGATGACTGCGGACCGCGATACCTTTCCGGTCTGCGATATCAGCGTGATGCACTACGCACCTTACTGTGTCTTTCTTTCCACGAGTGTCTTTTGACTCCGAGTTGCATGCCCAGACTCGTACAGGACTCTGTGTGACTCGATCCTCTCAGGCCGGGTAGGACGGCTGAATGAAGAAAGACTGAGGCACCTTCAGAAGGGGAAATAGCGCCAATCCGTGATGTGCGGAATTTCAGTTCCCTATCCCAGGATGCGGCTCCGACTCTTCCGCGGGCTAGGGATACAGGCGGCACTCTCACAAGAGTTGTAATCCGGAAACCTCTCATTTCTCTCTCCGGGATGCGCAGATTGTTGGGCTGTATGGTATCCTGGAATCTTATTGTTTCCAGGCTACCTGGTGCCAGTACAGCGTTAGGTCATTGTATGAACGGGCGCCGGTTGAAACAACTCACGCCTCAACGTCGTCACTCTCGGTGTATTTTAGCGACCAGATCGTTGGTAACGCCTCCGTTGTAGGCATGTCGGGGTGTAGGGGCCTACGGCCCATCCCAATGCCTGGTGGGTCGATATAGCGGACCAGGGATCATATTTAAGACAAGGCCAGTCTTCACTCTGCAGCGTCGAACCAACAACCAACAGCAACTGAACATCCTCATTTCAACTGAACATCCTCATTGCAACTGAACATCCTCATTGCAACTTCACCGAAATGACTGGTGCGCAATGGCTGCTCCTTAACCCTTCTCGTCTGTCTCATGACAGCACCCAGATTATGTCCGTGATTTAAACAACTACTTGCAAGAAGTCAGCAGTTCAGAAAATCTGACCCCATTCTTGCGATTCTCGAGCGTCCAAGAAGGACCGAATCATCAGGCCATACACACTGGCACGTACACTTGTCAGCAAGTTCCGCAGTATCTTTGGGTTGTCGACTTACGATACTAACTTTAACTGTCCCAGTCCGCGGTGTTAAGGTTGGCACTGGCACTGGCACCGCCATAGCTGTGGCCAGGCGTGAAGCCGCCAAAGAGGCTCTACAATATTTCCATGCGCATGGGATTCCCGATTGAGATTTTTAGTCCCCGATGACATTCAGAGAAAATACGTGGAAATCTCAGCGATTGTAACATTTTTCTTAGCGGCATTCGGTTCTATCAGGATCAGGGCCGACATGATTGATTATGGTAGTCTATGTGACATCTGATACGACTCGTGCTTGATGGCTATCAAAATTGTAAATTTTTTTGTTGTTTTTCGGAGTGAAGCAGACAGAGGCGTCTATCTTGACGTTTATTAGGAGATCAGAGCACTCCACTGGCAGTCTGCTTTAGTCTGCATTTCCGCGCATGAATTCCGGAAGTACTAGCCCTGGGTGGCGAAGCATTTGTACGGCCATTTTCAATTTCCGACCTGCGACCTCAGTTCTGGGCATGGGCAACCAATTAATTAGCTTTATTGCCTCTCCGTTCCGTTTCCCGTTTCTAGATTGCCACATGCCTCAGTCATATGTCGTTCCGTGCATTTTACAGGTGCATGCGTTGACTCCGCGGCCTATCCGCATGGCCCAATTCTAGCGCCCCATCACCCCTGTGTGGTAGTTGAATGAATACTTAAACTGCTGGGCTGGAGTGCCCAAATCTTTCCAAAGTACCCATCGCACTCAGCCTCTCCAACTTTGACAAGTGGTGGGTCCTCCTCATGCCGCCGTGGGGCATACACTTGCGGCTTACTAGATTTTTGCAGGCTCTCCTATGTCGGAATCTCACAAAGCAGACCCCGTTCGTGATCTCAATAATTTCCTTCAAGGACAACCGGAGGGCAACTTGACCAAGGACTTCAAATGGAACTCGACAAAAGAGGGACCGGAGCACGATACCCTATATCATGTTACTGCTGTCTGTAAGTACAGCCTTTTCTATGGGGCATCGCCATTTTTGTTAAAAATTCGGCAGTCCGGGGAGTGAACGTTGGGGTTGGGCACGGCACTTCCATTGGGGCCGCAAAACGGATAGCGTCTATTCAAGCCCTGGAATACCTGAAGACTCATGGTAAAAGCATTCCAAATACACCCAATGATAGGTTGGTCTGACCTCGAAATTTAGTTTAGTTACCACCGGTGTCGTTTTGGATCTGATCGGGGAGCTTCCGATGGGCCCAGTATTAATTACGTGTCTTTAACACCTCATTCCATTTTTATTTTCCCAATGGATATTCGTGCCGAACAATTAATAACATAATTAGTACGTTAATAAGGCTTATATTTTTTTGACGCCTTGAGTTCCTCTACAGCCGCCTTGTCTTCCTCCCACTTTCGTTTCAGTTCCAGTAAGGCTGTTACAACTAGTTGAGCAGAGATAACCGGGAAAAAGGGAGAGATACGCACCATTCCGCTTCTTCTCGTGAATCTGGAAGGCATAGAATGCAGCTTTCTCCTTCCCTTCCTTATGTCTCTTCCGCTTGCTTCCACCCTCCTTCCCATGTACACCCTTGGCATGTTCGTCCATGAATTTTCGGCTCGCAACGCCGACGCCGCCCCCGACAGCCTGGCCATACGCCCCCCCACGTACAACGAGAGTAAAGCCGTCTTCGTCCACGAGTGCTTCGCCCTTTTTGTACTTGGACTCGCGCCGAAGCGCGGCCTTCCGCGCCGCGAGGTCGAAGTCGAACCGCGCCATTGCCGAGTCGGCATGTGCACGCACCGCATCGAGCGATGGACGAGCAGACTCGTATCGTGCAATGTAATGTGAGAGTCCGCGTGGCCGTTCCCCGTCCTCGTGTATCGGCCATTGAACGGGTTTGGCAGAACCCGGATGGGCGAGGGCGAGGGCGCGAGCGCACGAAGACGCGTCTAAGAATGAGACATGGGCCGTCTGGCCCGTCCTCCGAAGTGAACGAAGTGGGACGACGGGGAGGGGGACGACCTTTGGTCGCTGCTGGTCACGCGATGCTGATGCTGAAGCCCCTGGTTCGGCATTCGAACTGCCAGCGCCCGTCTTGCTTTTTTTCCGCGCCGGAGATTGCGAACTTGAGGAGGAAGCCGCGTCGCTCTCGGCGCTGTCGTCGTCGGCGCTATCCGAGTCGCTTTCCGGGTCGACTTGTTCGTTTGGTCCATCTGCGTCAAAGACGACTTGCTCGACAGTCCCACAAGATTTGAACAGGAGCACAATCTCTCGCTCCGTAGCATCTGGTGGTACATTCACCATGAAGATCGTTCGGTCTTCCGGCCACTGAGTTTTACTTGCATTTCTGGACGAACCGACATGCGCTCGAACGTATAGCGTATGCCGTGTGTCCCGGTCATACTGTACTTGAAAAGGAAAGAACCCAGAGATGGTTCCGACGGATGACTTTTTGGCTGACATCAGGGGATGATAATTAGTGATGAGTGATGCAAAGGAGGGCGTCCCGGTGAACACAGCACAGGAGCCAGGATGATTGGTGCAGCTGAGGAGAAAACTAAGCAAAAGCAAGTTTCGATTACGTAATACGAAACGTGGTGACGCCGCCTTTACGCCTGTTCTGCTATTTGTTGTTTGTCCTTGTCAGTGATTCACTTTTTCATCACTTCCACTCTTTTGGCCTCTATCGAGTGCGGCTCTCAAAGACATGGCAAAACGTGCTGCGTCACAGGAAGAGGGTACTCTTATCAAAAGGGCGAGGTCGTCGGAGCCAGAGGCCAACCACCAGCAACTCGCAATCTCGTCGTCAAATGACGAGAGACAAAAAGCACTTGTCCGCTCTGTGAAGCGGACGAGTAACCTCGAAGCCCCTATAGTCAGTCTTTCCGGGGCACATGCGGTGAGTTTTTCAATGCCGGTGCTGCCAGGGTACTCAAGGCAACGCGGTCATTCAGGCGGAAATATTGAGTTGTAGGTTCGATCCTACTGGGCAAAACATTGCCGCTTGCTCGGCAGATCGGGGTATCTGTATGTATCACAGTTATTTTCCGGAATATTGTAATCTCATTGAATGCCCCCTTTCAGCCTTATGGCGAACATACCCTCCAAATACCAACTACGGTCTCCTTTCGACTATCCACAAGGCGCCTGTGTTGGACCTTCAATGGTCGCTTTTCTCACCCCTTCTTTACACCGTCTCGGCCGATCACACCCTTGCGTATACTGATTTGACTACGGGGCAGCGTGTGCGAAGACTCCGTGCCCATCGTGAGATCATCAACTCGATTGACAGAACACTAGCAGGTGGCGCAGGGGTTGAGCTCCTCGCCTCTGCAAGCGATGATGGCACTGTACGCGTGTGGGAAGGGGGAGACGAAGCGGGTAAGGACCCAGTGGCGGTGTTTGAACTCGGTTGTCCTGCGACTTGCGTGGCCTGGAGTGCCGACGGCGCGACTATCTATGCCGGCGGCCTCGACAATGTGATTCATGTGGGCGTTCTTTTCATGTACCTTGACCTGGTACTCAAGTCATACCCAAGGTCCTTGATTTACGAAAGCAGGAGGAAGTATCCGTGCTGAGTGGCCACGTCGATACCCCGACTGGCCTTGCGATATCGCCCAACGGGTCATATCTCCTTTCACCATCGTTCTCTTCTCAAACTATTATTCACGATATCCGGCCGTTCGCACCCTCGCCGAATCGCATCCACCGCGTGCTGAGTGGTGCGCCTGCTGGTTTTGAGAACACACTCCTCAGAGGCGCTTGGAGCCGAGAAGATGGTGGAGGCCGCGTTGCAGTCGGAGGGGCGGATCGTACCGTCACAATATGGGACGTGGAGAGTTCCAAGATCTTGTACAAGGTATGTTAAACGGCACCTTCGGACCTGTGTTGGTCACAACCTGTTTGGTACGTTAGTTGCCCGGGCACAAGGGTACGGTGACAGCGGTGGACTTCCATCCCAAGGAACCAATCAGTAAGGAATCCGTTGCACCAATAAATGGAAGCTGACAGTCCATAGTTCTCACCGCTAGCAAAGATGGAACCATGCTCCTAGGAGAAATTGAGCCCGGAGCGCTTTAGCTCCCTTATTCTTCATTCACACTCCTCCCTATCCGGCTCTGGTTTTCTGGAAAATGCTTTGCTTCCATTCACAGTGCGATGACGAGAATAAGCACCAACCAGACAGCCCTGCATATGTGTTGTGTCCTGCGTTTCCGCGTCATACCGCGGGTAACCGGTACAATGCTATGTGTCATGGGCTGGGTGAAGGTTGTAATTTGCAATCTGAGCACACTCTCCTATTTCTAATGATTCCATTAATCATTTCATGTCCGCGGAACTTGCGCACTCTGTGCTTAGCGACATCGATACTGCTCCTAATCACGTAACTCTCACAACCGCGTGCCCCGTGCTTGCAGGAATTAATCGTATGTCGGCATTCATATTGTGACTTTCGCATGACCCGTGCGCGTACGATGCCGCAGCTTTTCTTTCTAAGTGGACGCTGCGTCACGTCACCCCTGCCGCGTGGCACTGAAATTTGTCAAATCTCCGACATAGAAAGGAGGTAGAGTGGCTATGGTTCATTCCCGCTACAGGGACGACGCCGGTTCGACATAGACTCATGTTGATGCATTCATGTGTCGGTGATTTAGACGACATACGAGCCTCAAGACCGAAGAGCATTAGTCCATATTTGCCCCACCTGGACAGATGAAACAGGAGACGCAATGAAATTCATGAATAATTGGGCGACCCACATCCCCCGCTTGATAGGGTGACAAGAATTGGATCACCGAATGACTGATGCACGCAACGGCACCTCTTGCCGGAGATGTAAAACCACAAGTCACAAGCCAGCCAGCCTCTAACCTTTTCCAGAGTGACACGCGCAGAGCTAATAGGGCATAAAAATGGGTGTGAATTGTCAAATTTGACGCTGGCTGTTGAGTGGTGAGGTCATGAGACAGGTTCGCGCAAGAGGGATATGGCACTGGGCAGCGCTGGAAAAGGGGTTTGGCACTGGCGATCACGTTACGCTTTTGCTTTTGACGACAAGGGTACGTGGTTTGTGGTTTGGGGCTTGGCAGGGAAGGGAAGGCCTAGATGGATCACGATAAGATGTTGACGAAATAACGCAAGATAAGATGACATGACCCGGACCCGTTAGTAGTTAGTCGGGCGCAAAACCGACCATCCACAACACCACGGTTACCCCTCGCCGATCTTTTAGTACGTCTGGGCGTGAAAGCCACAAAACCACAAGACCCACATCCCCCAAGTACATCTAACTGTAATTGGAAGCGAGCGATGTCGCCAGCACGCATCGGTGAGCGTTTTCCCTCACACCGTGACGCCCACCCCAAAAAAACACTGGCTTGGCTCGCAAGCTGCACCGTGACGAACTGTATCTGACTTGTACCTTGGCTCGGTTTTGAACACCCGTCGCCCCCCTCCCCCTCTCGTCCCACGCGCACAGTATTCGTGACAGGTAACGCGGGGAAACTCAAGGAAGTGCGCGAAATCTTAGCGAGTGGTCCTCAACCCATCGAAGTCGAGTCGCGCCATCTAGATTGTCAGTCAGAGCGTCCCCTCATCCCTATCAACATTTTTCGAGAGATTTATTGACTGAATAAAAAATAAAAAATAAAAACAGTACCAGAGATACAGGGCACGACGCAAGAAATAGCTAGAGAGAAATGCAGGCGCGCCGCTGAACTGGTACTGTCTGTTCTCTCATTGTCATATCATTGATACCTACCCCCCCACCCGACTCC
>QFFA01000164.1:0-11919 GCA_003316565.1 Russula foetens
GCTGTGCGGACATGGTGGTAGAGACGGTAGGTTCCGGATTGGCAAGTTCCGCCCGTTCTTGTTCTCAGAGGCCCAGAGAAGGATCTAATCTTATGATTATGATTATGATGTCATATTTCCCCTTAAACTACGGGTTGTGGTGGCATGCGATCCAGAATGACAAAATTAAGTATAATTATCTCGTACTCGTAATACGTGGTCGGAATATGTGTACTGTGGCCGTAGCAGTCCATCTAGCCGACGAGTTCGATAAATAGAACGATCGTGAACCGAAGAGAAATAATGTTATAGAGCACTGTGCGCGTGAGGTGGGTGGTATAAAGTGGGTATCAGAATTGCGAACGACGAGACAATCAAATAGTCGACGGCAGTGCATCGATCTTCGCCTTCAAACCGTCCAAGAACAAAAACGACTCGAGGATGCTGCCCGAGCATCGCGGACAGCCCGACGCATGCGCGCACGTCATCAAAAACTTGAGCGAGAAGATGACGTCCGTCGTCGGCCGGCACCGCAGCTCGTCGCCCGCCCGCGCCGCAAACTCGGCCCACCACTTGGGTGGCGCCATGGCGTTGTACTGCGATCCGTTGCACTGCATGCAGCGCAGCTCCTCGGGCGCGCACAGCGCCTGCCGTGCGGATTCCCCGCGCTGTCGATGTAGCTCGAGTAGGCGGTGGTACGAGTATGCAGAGATGTG
This sequence comes from Russula foetens, assembly GCA_003316565.1. Lineage (NCBI taxonomy): Eukaryota > Fungi > Basidiomycota > Agaricomycetes > Russulales > Russulaceae > Russula > Russula foetens. Next base: position 696 of record QFFA01000164.1, read on the forward strand.
CCGCAGGTCCTCGGAGAGCGGTACGTCGAGCACACGCACGCGGAGCGTGTGTTTCGACGCTATCTTCGCCTCTTCTTCCAGGTCGAAGCGTGACGCGATCGCAAAAACGCGCACGGGCGCCGTCTCGAGGAACGCCGGGGAGACGAGCAGTGCGCGGAGTCGGTCCATCACGGACATCATGTCATACTTTCCGGCGGCACACATCAGGGGGACCAGTGCGTCCAACGTTGGAACCTCAGGATCTGGCACAGGATAGAGAAAGCGGAGGAGAGGATGAAGAATCGCAGAGGGCTCGGCGACGTCTAGAACAGGTACACTCTGGTCCCCTGTGCATTCGGGTTGTGGTAGGGAGAACATGGTTTGGAAGAAATGGGACCCGGCGCTGAGAATACACCGGTGGACTCTAAAGTCCACTGGGCGTGCTTCATCGGAGCGCAAGATGACGTCCGCGTCGGGCGCGTCGAAGATGGGGTCTGAGGAGGGAGTGGAAACAAGCATAGAGGTATTGTGGGAGGGTGGTTTGAGAGTGCTGAGCTTAACTGGGTGCTTTAGTACGTTCTGGTGGGGCTTGATGGCCTGCATCGAATGAATCGAGTCACTATGCACAGGACGCTGCGCTTCTTAAAACAGGAGTACAACACTGTATTTCCATATCAACCGGCTCGTTTGGGGTGCATGCGCGCGGCAGTAGACCTAAAACAAACTATCATGGGAAATCAAGTATCTTGAAGCACCTGAATTGATTTTGGCACAGCTTGCACAGCACAGCCGGCGTTCCAAATGGCACTTAGCGCCGCCTGTCACGGAACCTGTCACGGTCACGGCCGCTATTTGGGGCTCTCATCCGCCGGTCCGCGTCCCTGCTATGGCTTCGCCTCCGCTCACGTCGTTCGTGAGGTGACCTTGACCTTGACCTTGAACGTCTGCGGGAACCCCTTTCATCGCGGTCACGGTGCTTTCGGGATGAATCTCTATCATCCCGGAGATCGAATACCATTCCATATGATGAACTCTCGTCACGAGCGCCATCCCGGTACCTCCGTGTTGCTTCAAGATCATCACGACCGCCGAAGCCACCGCCACCCGGTCCCTTGTCGCGATGTCCTCCCCTCCTCTCTCTGATGGGATCGTTAGACCAGCCTTTGTTAAGACGTGCGACCGATTGTGAACTACCAAGGAGTGTGAGGGTCAGCACAGATATTTAGTTAGGAACTACACGCACAAGTCAACCCATATACGACGGTCGTCAACGAGAACGTTTTGCATTTTGAAGTAAGCCTTTTTCGGATACGTGCACATCAGTTAGATACGGAACAATACAACTCATGCGACGTACCTGTTCGGCGTCCTCCCGCTTATCAAATTCAATAAACGCATACTGGAGAGAATCACCAGTCTTTTTGTCTCTGATGACTTGACAGCTCATGATTGGGCCAAAACGCGAGAAAATAAGCTCGAGATCTTCATCTCGTGTTACCGGATTGAGCTTGCACACAAAAAGGACGTTCTCTGGCGGTCTCACGTTGGCAAATGGTAGGTCGCCGACCATCTCGAGCGTCAGGGCGGACGCAGCTGCGGCCTGTTTACGACGCTGTTTCTCAGCTTCCTCTTCCGGCAACTCTTCAAGAGGGTCTTCATCTTCCGCAATCCGCGTGGAGTTGTCCTGGGGACGTGTAGGTGGCGCATCTGGGACAACAAGACCCGAGGGATCAGGAAAAGGATCCTCTATGACGGATGTCAGTGAGTCATCGCAATAAGTACGGCAAAATCACGCACCAAGCACGACAACATGCCGTATCCGAATATCCTTGAACGGTCTCCCATCTTGGTCCACAAATACCTCGTTTATCTTTTCCAAGGTATCCAGACCCTCCACCACATGCCCGAACACCGCGTGCTTCCCATCCAGGTACTCGATCCCGTCCGCAAGCGTAATGAAGAACTGACTTCCGCAGCCGCCGGAGGGTTCGCCTTCTATGCTCGGTGCGACGGCCATAGAAACGGTGCCTTTCACCGCGTGCTTCAAGCTGGGTACGATTTCTGGAACGAAATAACGCGGCACGTCCCCTCCTTCTCCAGTTTGTGAAGCAATGAGGGACCAGATAGATTCTCCACCTGTGCCTGTCGCACTTGGGTCACCGGCTTGTGCGAGAAAGTCCTTTGAGACTATGGAACCAAAGTGGTTAGACAAAGCGGATAGTGAGAAAGTGGACAGAGAGCAGACCATTGAAGAAGGCATTAAGGTTATAATAGTAGACCTTGCAAAGTTTGAGGAAGTTCTCGCAAGTTTTTGGACATGCCTCGACCTCGAGATCGATGACTATGTCACCAAGGGATGTTTCCAGGAGCAGGGACATGGCCCAGTTCACACAACACAACAGCAGCAATCCCACAAGCCACGAAGCTGGTCCTCAGATCACGTGATTCGGGAAATGCCCGAATGGTGTCACATGCCCCTGTCACGTGCGATGTCCCGCCAACAACCAATAGTCAGTCTTTCAAGTTCTCTTTCATGAGATGCCAGACCTTTCGAGTGATGTTGATACGGCTGTAGTACTGGGAATTAATACTGCATGTGCTATTGTGGTCTCTTTATCAGGACAAATGAAATTCAAGTTCACGAGGCCTAAGGCAGACGGATGACATTATGCAGCACATGTGATTTGAATGCTTGCTCACAAGCCTTTCACTACTTTCTGAGTATCTGCGCGCACAGTGGAATGACATTGATGATCGGAAAAACATCAATTCCCTGAATACACAGTTACATACATATATTTGGTTCCAATGGTCACAGTCCTTATTGAGGCAGATTGGTCCAGGACGTGAAATTTCACAACACGGCGCACTAGTCTCAGACGAGAAATCGTCTTGTTGAGCCATCACCAGGTTGAGGCAAGAAATCAATCTGTGCCCCGTCCTCGACCTTGCATAATCTCAGGTAATTTGTCCATGTGGTTGGGAATACGACCAGTTTGTACGCATTCGACACGATATGAGAAGCAACCTGTTCTAGCCTGCTGATATCCCGGTAGAAGCAGGAACCAGATCTGGATGAGTCACGTAATCAACGGTGAAGCTGTGAAGGCTCATTTTTAAGCAGGATGACCTGACCAAAACAAACAAATTAACGAGATATACACAGCACAAGCTGAGGGAGAGAAGTAAAAGTCCCGATATACAGTACTGTGAGTAATCCCGAGTGGGTCACTAGATAATTCATCTGATGTCCTGGTATAGAAGCAACCAAATTCGTGCCGTTAGCGGTCCTTCTTGACTTCCTCATCCTCACTTTTGCCAGCTCCGTCAGCGAAACATCACTAGCGATATAGAGACTTACCCTTCATCATCGCTTCGCGAGTCTTCAGCTCCCTCGCCCCTTAATACGCGATACGCCACTTTAAATATCAAGTACGACCAGATACACTGGATAACCTAGCACAAAAGACAAATTAGCCGTACCGTTGCACCACGGACGAGTGACGATGCTCACTTCTAAAGTGCTGAGGAGATAAACGAAAACCGTGAGCACCTCTTGTGTGGCCCAGTGTGACTCCTCGGGCCGCCAGCCAAGATTAATCTCGATCGGAGCGTCCCAGTAAAGGGACAAAATGGTTTGACAGAACAGCACATGACGTGTCACAATCCACGACAGCATCCACCATACAAAGGTTACGTCGCAAGCAGTCTGAAAAGAAAGGTATCGCAACATTTTTGCGAGCTTTGGATGACGCGTTAGCAGGCCTCCGGGATCACAGGAAAGAAGCAATCACCGGAAGGAAAATGTCACACCAGTCCATAATGACCATGATAAAACATCCAACGCGCGTAAAATTGTACGCATAGCTGGCCACTATAAGAATGATAGTCACCACGTGGTGGGCCATCATTTGCCAGTGATCTTTCCGTGGAGCTTCCGCGTTGAGAAGAAGTACGCCATGGACGTAGACGGATATCTGCATAAGATAGTAGAGCTTGACGATGCTAGCGAGAGGCATATGAGGGTATGCTGCCCAGAGGTTTGAAGGAAGGTAGTAATGGACATACTGTAGTGGATAGATTAGGAGGCGTGTTGCCAAAGGGGGATGATAAGGAAAAGACGTACAACCCCTAGCGACCACTGACAAAGGTAGTATATTGCCTGCCAACCTTGCTCTGCGAATCGGACCACGGCATGTCGAATGCGGCCAGCCTCGCGCGTGCGCTCAGAAGGGCGGTCGGCCCTTGACTTTTCCGCATTACCGACTACAGTAACGGGACCCTGTGTTTTTCCATTGCAGTTGATAGCGACCACACTACTTGCTTTCGAGTCTGGAGTTACGCTACCCGACTTTAAAGCCTGCCGACGGCGCCAGTCACGTGTAAGCTTCCAATTCGCAAACGGTTCGAGGAGGAGTACACGAGCAGCGTCACGAAGGATTGCCATGACGGCTATGAGGGTGACGATGAGACAAACATCGAGATAGCCGATATCGTAGTGGGAAGAGTTGGGGAATGAGCCGGGATTGGGGGGAGAGGCGACAGGATAGGAGAGGGAGACGAAAGGAAGGAGGAAGGGTGGGAGTCGTTTGAGATCGAAAAAAGAGTCCATGAAAATGTCTTTGAAAGGTTTAACGACGTGTCAATGGACATGAACAGTCGAGAAGACTGAAGGTTGCGGCCGTGACGCGAACGACGGGGTAAAAAATTGGCGTCAAGTGGAGGTTAGGACGAGAGAGGAAAGGGGGAAACGGTGAGAACTAACGCTGTGGTGAACCGAACCTAAGACCTGGCTTGGGTGTCGGACTAGGAAAAAGGTCCCGAGAAGTGCAGTAAATGAGAAGGAAGGAGCGAACTTAAGTATCCAGAGCGAGGAGCGAAGGGGAGCCAAGACAACCGCTAATTTTTATTTTTTATTTTTTTCAAAAATTCAAGGCACTTATGGCACGACACGATGGAACGTGTTACCCGTGAGAATATTTTCCAATTTCCACCACTTATCGAACGAACGTGGCCTCCACACCTCCCTTCTACTGGCCATGGCCGATACCGCAAGCATTCAGCCCAACACGACTCTTTATATCAATAATCTCAATGACAAGATAAACAAGGAAGAGATTCGATCTCAACTATATGCCCTTTTCACCACCTATGGAAAGCTTGTCGATGTCGTTGCTACAAAAACACCGAAAATGAGAGGCCAGGCATTTCTGGTCTTTACAGACCTTGCCTCCGCCACCGCTGCCCTCCGTGCATGCGATGGCATGACGTTCTACGATAAGCCTATGGTCCGTCTGTTCGTCCAAATGATGTGCAGTATCTTGCCTCATGCTAGGTCTGCGAAAAGCGGATTTCATATGCCAAAAGCAAATCCTACGCGACCCTGCGTCGCGAGGACCCAAACTTTATCCCACCAACCTTTGCCCATGCTGCTTCTGCGAAGCGTGTGCGTGAGGCAGAGGAATCTAACGCCCGTGCCAAGCGCGAGAAGGTCACAGATGCGGACGATGAAGAGATGGACATCGAAGAAGATGATGAGACGGGTTCCCCCACACCAACTACCTCTAATAGTACGTCTTGTATTTTCTCCTACGGTACTCAAATTATGCAACAATGTTCACACCATCGCAATTGTCCATTCAGCGCAAGCTCAACCTTCTAACAAGTTGCAGTGCTCAAATCTTCCGCAGGAAGTCACAAATGGTGTCCTGGCTGTATTATTCCAACAGTGCGTATCGACGAGCCACCGCTTCATTATCCGTCTCTCAGAAATCCTTTAGGTACCGGGGTTTTCAGACGGCACAAGTCAAACCGTCCACAAAACCCAACGCATCCGGAGAAAAGGTCAAAACAGCAGAAGTTACCTTCGAGAACGCGCAGCTTGCGGCAGTTGCAAGACAGATGCTAGATGGCTTCCAACTCAAGAAAGGGTGGAACATGGCTGTCACGTTTTTACCATAGGCAGGCAGGTGCTGTCCCATAATCGATGGCCTTATTTGGGTCTTGAGATTAATATTCGAATTATAACGACTGGCGCCCAATCTGTTCGATTTTAGGTTCATTTTGGCGTACTTGCGATCTGATCGTTGTTATATCGAAGTTAGACTTACCCTTCGATGCGAGTCACCGGGATACGCCGGATGGCTCAGCACCGCGACATGTCATGTGATACGCAGAAGCAAACACCAAGTTCCCTCACGTATCCCTTTTTTTTCCTCTCCCAAACAGCCTTTTTGCTTTTCATCGAAATTTCATCCTTCAATCCGGTGCGTCCAAAACACCGCACAGCTGCGGGTACCCCGGTTTTGATCAGCCGTTAGCCAGCGAATAATCAGAAATTTTCGAATGGTTAAGCGCTGTGTAGACAGTCGCATCTAATACGGGCACATTCTTGTGTTCGCGCCTCCGAGATATTGCCAGGTGCCAACAACGTCCGAAGAACGCACGGCCAATATTCAACATACCGCGTTGATGCGGCGAACGACGCACCCCTACAATCTAGAGCACGCAATCTTCGTCGTCTGTCCCCCAAAGAATGTGCCGCCCTCAACCTTGATTACGTCAATTCATGCACCTTTTTTTCCAGTCCATCTACATGCGTCACGCAAACAAGTCCACTACAGTCTACAGTTCGAGAACGGATTCTGATTTCTATATAATTTTAACGCTCGTGATCCCAACTGCTTCGCCAATGCATGCCGCTCATGGTTTGGCTGTTATATGTGACCCTAAGCATCTCGGCGAAAACATTTAGGGATGCGCCGTAGGTCGACCGTTGACTCCTAGCAGCGGAGAGCATCTTGGAACGACCGGGAGTTATCGTACCACTCGTCCAACACTTTCGGACCGGATTCTTTCCATTCCTCGTACCCCAAGGTGTTGGAAACACACGATGTTGACCAATCCATCACCCCTGACTCAAAATATGGAGGAGACGAGGCACAGCAAGCCGCATCCGCCGTCGAGCGCTTAGTGGCCCCCTTATTCGTGCTCGTGACCCTGGGCTTATCTACACCAGTCGGCGCTTACACCTCGCGGCTTTGTGGCTAGATGGATTAATGCCCCCGACAGTGGACTCTCCAGTGGTGTTCTGTAAAATTTACGTTGAATCCATACCACAAAGGTGCCAATACCTAGCACATGGGCCAGGGAACGGTCATGCGTCCATCGCTTAGATGGGAGCGTAGAGAACCCGCCCTGCTATCCACCACCAGTGATTGATTTAGAGGCGCCCTCTCCGGTACAACTCCGCCCGAGGAGCTTTGTCGGCACAGAATGTGTGTTGCCATGCGCACTACGAAGACGTAAGCGCTTACAGAATCAAGTTCCGAAAGCTTGCTCTTTAACCGGTTTGTTGGCCCATGGAAGTTTTCGCTTTACTGTACGCTTGTCAAGATGACACAAACCCGGACCCCCAGAGGCCAAGCGGTTTCCCTTTCTCTGCACTACCGCGCTACCTGGCATACGGTACTGTATCTCACAAGGAGGGTTTTTCACCCATAGAATTGGTTTGAGGCGGAGTTCAGACGTAGCCGAGCTTGTGAGCGCCGTTATAAATGTCAATACCTCACTAGCTTGATTTTTATCTTTTCCCCTTAAACGCAACACCGCTTCCTCATTCGAAATCATCTCCCCTCCACGCACATTTCATGACGCTCAGTTTTGCTTTCTGGGAACACACGTCTAGTCGCTTGGCCAAGTTACTGGGCTTTCCGGTCTCCCGAGATTCCCTTTATTCTTTTCTTCTCTGGTTCTCGCAGGCGTAATGGCGTAAGGTTCCATCGATGAATCTTGGACCGCGTGCGATCTGCAGTGCTCCTTTGTGGAAAAAAACACAACATAGACCGATTTTGTCGCACCCTAACAGCTGTAGGCCTGATACCTGTTCCCATCACCCTGCTCTACCTTCACCAAGCCCAGACGCTGTCGTTGTCGGACTGTAGGACTGTCCCAAATGGACAATATTTTATGCGATTGGCTTCCTCTGGAGAGAGGCAAAAATGGATATTGTTTTCGGAAATGCTGTTGCTGCTAAAGTATATAGAGGGATCAATTCCCTCCTGGCTGACACAACCCACTCATCTATTCAAACTATCAATCCTACAACAACAGCGACTACAACGATGGCTTCGGAGTCTACCACTGCTCAGAATGCTGGTGAGGACACTCGCTCGGTGTCTCATACATGCTATTCTGACGCACGCAATTCTAGCTGACCAACGTGACTACGCCGTCCAACTCAACAACTTCCTCCAGGGGCACCCGACCGGAAATCTGACCAAGCATTTCCGATATGAGATGACCAGGGAGGGCCAAGACGACGCCCCTACCCATATCGCTACCGCCAAGTGTGAGCACCATCGTCACGATTTAAAGCCTGAGGCTGTTAAACTGATCCATTGCCTGTAGTCCGCGATGTTGTGTACGCCGTGGGGAGCGGCCAGAACAAAGGCGCTGCAAAGCGTGCTGCTGCAAAGCAAGTTTATGATAACTTTTCGGTGAACGGAGTCCCGGGACCGGGACCGACTGGAGGTGAAGGAGCCTAAGGGGATTCCTCTTACTATGGTTTCGATACAAGGGGAGTTTGGTGCGAATCATTGTCTCTACGATTGCTTTTACTACGAATGAATGATGTGGCTATGTTACTGTGATTCGGATGGTCTTTACAAACGCGGGTCGAGGGTCACGATGACATAAATTGGTGATCCCACAAACTGCTTAAACGAACGAAAATCAACACCTTGTCTTAAGTGTATCTAGCTCAGGGGGCGTGAATGTTTCAAAGCGCTCTATATATCAAGCGCTTTGGCACTCCCACGACTTTCACAGCAGTCCCTTCACGTACGACGTCGATCAGCCGCCTTGGACATGTCTTGAGCACAAATATCCAACTTGGGTGTCCGACGGGTGGACCCGCGGGGGTGAGGGGGTGTTCGAGAATCAGGAATTAACAGGGAGATCCACCTCGGGAAATGAGAAGGCAAGGACGCGAGAGAGTTGAGCTCGGAGAACAATGCGTCTCGGCTACGCCTCTGTGCTCCATTTCGTCATGTCATGTTTTCCTCACGGGTTACGGAGGACTCCGAGGAGATGGTCGGTCTCGTCGTATAAACGCACGCCGGCGGCCAAATTCGTAGGACGTGCCCGTAAGCGATCGCGATTGGAGCGGAAGAGGCGCAACGCGATTGATCCGGGACGGGAGGGAGCCTGAGGGTGCCTCGGGCTACCGTACAGTATGACTCGACGGACGTCCGAGTCAACCCTGACCGAGTGCCTCAAATTAGCCGCCAGACGCGGATCTCGCGTCCTCCCCCTGACTCGGACTGGCGCTTTCGAATTCTCCGCGTTGTCGTCGCCCGGTCACCCCTCCGCGAATCTGACCGAACGACCGAGTGCAGTACGCAACACCGGACGCGTTTTCAAGTTTATGCAGCTTTGGAAAGGACGAGTGTTCACGGTAAGCAGCTTGCTATCGTCAGCACCGCCTGGTCCACAACCTCTACCACACGAGCTCGGCGTCTCTCGAATCGCCGCGCTTTCCGGAGCTTGGGTTGAGGGTGCGATTTGCTTGTCAGTAGAAGCGACCTTGCTTCATGCCAACGGCTAACCAGCCCTGCTTGTTGTGGGATTGTTCCCATTATGTACCGACATCCCCATTTCTCTCGATGCCGGTGTATCGTTTAGTCCGAGACAAGTCTGGCAACCGCGCAACCGGACAGACCGGATCAGAGCATTAGGCAATAGCAAGTCGAATGCGAATATCTCTCGCCAGAAGGATCATGCGATGTTACATCCACGAAACGTTCAACTGCATTTTGTGATATTTGAAGCCAGAAAGTAAGGAGTCCCGGCCCACCTTGACACCTTGAGTTTACTGACTTGTTCTTCGGCTTTGAAGTAACACACGACAGCGTTATTTCTAGAGAGAGTTCATTAACCTTGCAGACGAGCTGACATGGATGGTGCATGGTTCACTAGGTTGTCGTAATCACTTCGGGGCTATGTCGCGCTAAACCTGCTACGAGGAATGAACATTTTTTGTCATAGGAGAAATCATAGGAACACAATGACCCATACATCGACGGCGTCTTCAACGCTGTCCATATGCACTGCGACAATCACAACGATAGCATCTACGGCTACTCGTAGACTCGCTTCAAGTTGAGCAGCAAAGCAGCAAATGAGTGGCGTCATGCCATGATGACGGTGGCACTGGACATGGGTCATGAGGTTGAAGCTCCGACTAGAACGGAACGGTATTGCCCGAGACAAGCGCTCATTCCAGTGCCGCCGGTGGTACGTTTCCTTTGTCCAATGACAACATATATCCCTACACACGCGTTCGAACGACACGCTCTTCGTATTCCTCAATCGTTATGCATGCTATGTTCATAAATGGGCCACCTGCAACCTACGGTGGTTTGGTAGCTCTTTGTACACGTATTTGCCATGACCGTGAGAAGGTCGCTGCGCCACCATACTAATCCTTGTCGCCGCGTGTAGTAGTTCTCGTATTTGGGTGCGTCATCCACATGGCTCATCACAGCATCTTCCGTGAGGAACTTGCTATCGCATATCCTAGGTACGGCCTTGCCTTATGGGAACCGGGCCCAGGGGGGCTGTATGATTCTGTAGAAGTGGGCGACGTTGGTTTCACTCGCGACGGTTATTTCCAGCGCTTGTTCAATGTTCTACATCCTAGGGACCATCCATCTCATCGAGACCCCTCTCTTGTCCCTGAAGATCATGAACAGTTGCAAGCTATTCCCCGGCATATTCGCAAGGGTGAAATCCGTGCAGGAAGTGGACCAAACTCCAACCACTTGTGTTCAACACACGTAACTTTGAAATCTCGTGGACTTGGTGCATTTGCCTCTCGGTATTCATGCTTCGGATCCACCTGATTTCCATTCGCTTACGTGAAGTGTAGACCCGACGACGATTTCCAGGTTACATTTTCGTGTAGTGCAAAACAAGGTGCCTTATTGTCTCTCCCTGTCTCAGCTCAAAGTGAGGACACGGTCGCTCTTGCCAAATTCGGCAATTGGATGGTCACCCATATCGATGCCTGGTTTAACTTCATTCGGAGTCTTGGCCTAGGTGTCAATCGAATGGAGGATATTGTTCTGGTCACAGGCCGACATCTTACGAAGTCGTGGATCAACGTCGCATTCAACCAGGGACGCCGGGATGCCGAGGTGTCGTTCAACGCTCAAGTGTCTAGCGATTCCGACATACAACTCGA
>QFFA01000168.1:0-20768 GCA_003316565.1 Russula foetens
GGGTTCGTCTTCGTCTTTGTGGGCGATTCGTGGCTGAAACGCCGGTCACTTTCGGCCAGACCTTTGGTCGAACAGCAATAGGAACAAAAAAAAATCGTCAATCCAACGCCTGTGGGGTTCTAGAGCAGAGATTTTTTGTAAAACATCAGGTTATACGACACGAGGAGAGAGTGAGGATAGCCGGTTTGTTACTGATTCCCCTAGAAGGCTAGGACGGAGTGATTGCCGCCGGGAAAACGCATCAATTTTTTTGGCCTAAGGGCTTACGACCACTCCATCAGCTGGTTGAGTCCTTGAGACGTCCAGCTGGGGTCGCCTGGCGATTCACACAACTGGTAACCCTTGCAGTCGACACGACAGGTAGCTGGTGAGTCAGCTGCAGTACTAGTGGAAACAATTTCAGTTCTCAATCCCTATGGGAAGCACTTGCCAGTGGCGGCGGCGCCGTAGCCGCATGATCTATCGGAAAAGGGCATACGTGGTGCGCCTTCGCAGTTTGGCGAAACCTTAGGTGAGGTGCCATGAGTAACGTGGCGACGCCAGCGCCAGGGCAGCCCAAGCACAATCACGTGAGCCCGCGTCGTCATTCCCTTGGCCGAAGCCGAAGTTATATAATTCTCGGGTCAGCGCTCACAACCTTCAGTTCGCTCTCAACGGCTGAGCGAGCATCGGGCATGACAAGCGTCTTATAATAAGCGACCACAAGATGCACAGGCAAATACTCCGCAACGCAGACGTGTATTGTGCAAAAGCGATACACGCCCACTTCGCAACATAAATATACCAGCGGTGTCGGCTCGTTGGCGTCACTGGTGTAAGTGGTATTGCAAGTGCCGGAATATCCAACCGCAGCGGTTCCTCCTGTACTGTCCTTCCAGTACGTGGGTGTTTCACATTCACAGGCGCAGTCGTTGACTCAAGACTCGGGGATCTTCCAATTGGCTGAATAGCATCAGACAAAAACCGTCACAGCCTCTACTCTACGGACATGGCATCACCAATGCCTCGGACTCGTCGGTCGTTTGGGGCCGATATCGACGCAAGGGCATGAGCCGGTTCGTGTGGGTTCCAGTGCACGCTTGAGGGAATCTTGTCCAGGTGTGTACACCGTATAGTATGAGTATCTACTAACATCGTGACTCAGGCTCGTGTCATACTGTCGGTTAGAATGGGACTGAGTATAAGTGTTTCTACCTACGTTCCAGTATATGAAGAATCTCTGATATCTAAGGTACGAAACTGGAGCCAATGAATGTCAAAAGTCTACCATAGCATGATTGTTTATCCCGTGCTTTGTTTCACTAGAAATCCGGGGGGGTACTACTGTGCGGGCGTCACGGTATCTCCATACAGGTACCGCTGATCTGCGCGCTCCGTGCTCTTACATTTCTGTTTGCAAGATACTACGAACCGGGCCTTGCAAAGTTCTCAATTGACTTTACTCCGTCTTACACAGGCTGGCAGAACCGCTGATAGAAAATATATTGAAACCTTATAGAATGATTTTACTTCAACAATCTGAAGATAGCTATTGATATATAAGAGCCACTACGAGTATATAAGGTAAAGCCATGAGGTGTTGCGGCTCCAGAGTGTTTTTCAGAACTTTGAACCTTGAGATAATTTATTTTGCATTACCCGGTGTGTGATAGTAAGTGCGTGAGGAACTCATTTGAATTTTCTTTTCCTTTTCACCTTATGCTTTTCTGACGCTACGCAGCCTTTACATCTCGGATACAGGTGACGGACAAGCACAAAACGCGAAGTTGTCGACGCCACCACTGGCGATTCCTGCGCCCATGCTACGGCCATGACGCGTTACTTGCCTTTTCTCAAGTGGCAAAGACGTGCCGCAGTACCTTGGGCAGAGACAGCGTGTTCACCCGACGCTAACGCAATGTCATCGCTCTCGGGACAATAACTCAAATACTAGACCCCAACAAATAGACACTGACGTATCCAGATAACCTCTAATGACACAGGAAATGAGACAAGCAGATTGGACTTGGTAGCCCCCGAGGCAGTCCAAAAGGCGTTTTACAGTGGCGTGAAAATCTACACTGATTGCCCCCCCATCTGACTACTCGGCACCCCTGATTATTGATCTATCAATATGCGCCTCTCGATATCATCCTCAATCGGGGGGTTGTGAGACTCTTTTGGCGAGTCCCCTGTGAGATCTCTATTAGCCATAGTTTCAGCTATGGTCCGATCGCCAGAGCTCATGGATGACGTCTTTGTGTTCAACGTCGGTGGCTTTGGCGGCGATGCAACGACTGAAGACTGTTTCTCCCTTGCCTCTGTGAACCTCATTAAGTCACCAAACACCATACAAGAGTAGTAGAGTACGCACCTCGAGCATGAATGATGATCCGTTGACTCATGATCGAAGTGATCGCATACCCAATCGATACGCTGCATGGTACACATGATAAGATTCACAACGACGGCTTGCGAATGGAGAGGAGGTACCCAGATGTCTGAATGAAGTAGTTGTTTCCTCGATATAAGAAGACGTTTGCCATGTTTACGGCTGTACGAAGAACGATTGGTCGAGAATAGATGATATATCGAAGGAACATACCTGTAAGTGCGACAAAGTACCCTAGACCATCATATAACAGACTTGGTATAGGATGAGACAACACCCTCATCGTCCGAAAGATAACTTACATCTTCATGAGGTTCGAGGCTCTGCAAGGAGTTAGAACTGAGGAGTCAGTCCCAGGAACATAGCTTACGCGGAGGCTGCGGCTCTTGCGGCGGCTTTTGCCTTGAGAAGGTAATAGGTTGAGATTGACAGCGCAAGGAGGTCGAATAGCATCGCCGCCATGTAGAATGACCAGGCAGAGGTGGGGTTATGTGGGTTAGGAGATCCAACTGTGCAACTACCAGCTTTCGTTAGGATAGACCGTGACAGCGACTAGGCGGTAACATGAGGGGGTTAACCAAACGTACTTTCCCTGATCAGAGGCATAACCACACCCCTTTTAATGCCCCCGCCCATGAAATAGGAAAGAGTTGTACTTACGTTCATCATCAGGGCTGATACAGGGTCAGTCAGTCAATTAGTGGTTTGTAGCGAAGACTGTCTAACTCACGAATCCGCTTATGTACTGCACTGTACCACTCGACCTGTACTCGTATGAAGATGACAATCACCAGTTGAAGAGAGATAATGACGAACCACAAGGACAGTAATATATGTCAATACAAGGACACGGCCAATCCAGACGTTCCGCTGGGCAATGTTATATGCCCTGCAACACGTCACCAGATCCGAAGGCATGAAACGGGGTGACCAAGACCCACCTGACACCCAGGATTGCATGTGACACCATGACCTGGAAGACTGAAGGACCAGTCAGCTTCTCGCACGCAGGGAGCAGGCACCATAGGGCAGTAGAAACATGCCTTTGAATATGGGACCAACATGGAAGTAGTGGTCACAAGCTTTTGGTGAAAAGCCGTGGTTGAAGTACCCCACATTAGTGACCGTGATTAGGACTATGCTCAGGTATCTACCGAGCACGTAAGCAAGAGTCCCCAATGACGACATGGATCAAGGTACCGCATGAGAACATATAGTATGAAACCCAAGCTGTCCGGCAGTTGTTTCTAATCAAAGCGCGATCTTTGTATCCTGACATCACTTCCTTACCTACGTCTACTTGTGGTCTTGTAAAGCCGGAGCTCCGCAGGGAGGGTGAAGAGATAACTTGGGATTGGGAACTCTTGGTCACGAAGAGAGTCAACAGAACGCCATAGACAGGACGTACTCATAAGCGATGATGGTCATAGACGCAATTCGCAAGTAAGCATCTACCGCAAGGGCACCCTGACTGGGATCGATAGGCTTGGTAGCAGTAGCGACGACGCCTATGGCGACCATATCGGGAGCTGGAGGAACACTATACCTTGGCTTGGTGTACAAGGGGCGCGGGGAAGAAGGCGTTCCACGTTGCGACATTCATGTGGACATGCAGTATTTATGGAATATGTTCGTGCGAAGTTCAGGAGGCCAAAGTCCAAACATGGGCTCTCAATGTATGAGGATGAAAATCAGGGAGATCCCATAATCTAGAGTTTTTCAATGGTATAGAGCATTCACCGGGATCTGTTTCTCCCCTTCTTGGGTGTTTCAGGGGCCAGTCAACTGTTATTTTCGGAGTACGGTACCTTTTTTTACCTTCAATGAGCATCGCTAGTCATATGTCCAGGTGATTTTGAAGTAGTCCGAATAACCTTCAGATATGAATGGCGCATCAGACCATCTACAGAGAATGTTTCAAAATTAATTTACGTGAGACAAGGAAGAGGCGATAACAAGAATGCTGGCTTTGGTACGTGCGCCATTGCCATTGTCATGATCTTGACTGTTTGGCGCCCAAAGTAAAAAGGTTGCCCTGTATTGGCCGGAGAATGGGGTGATTTGTTCGTACGATGATTCGGCCTTTGCTCGATTTCTGTGGCTTCCCCATGTCGTAAGGGACGTTTAGCTCGGGTCTCCCCGCGATGCGCAAAACTGACAACCCAATGCGAGGCTGGCCGCTGATCTCCACGTCATTGCAAGTTTTTTTAGTGAAACGTGGCCAACCAAAATGAAATCATACCAGGCAACAATTCCTAGTTTCGACCACACCCGGGGGTCGCATGATCGTTATGAAAAGATATAAGCGGTCTCAAAGTGCGCCCTTGCCTTTTGAAGAAACCTGGAACACAGCTAGACTCGGTGCAGGAGCGAATGCCCACTATGCGGGCGCTTAGATTGTCGGTTCGGCTTTCCCCGGTCACATGACTTATTCCCTCCATGCCACTGATATCTGCTGTTTGTTTCGAATCATTTCGGAATGTGTTCCGCACTGGCGCGATCACGACCTGGTCCTATCAATCCTGTGAGTGCAAAAAACAAGCCGCTCTTTCTCCCGTGTGTAGACTACTACTCCTATCAAATAAGCCAGTTTCCCTCGAGTGTCCCGATTGGTACCGTCGAAGTGTCCGCGGCTCGGAACGGCACCTTACCGGCCTTACCACCTACATGCCGAGTACAGGTATACATTATGGATTGATACGTACTTCGATACGATGTGTTGCAGATACTGCATCTTGGTCTAGTGAGATACTCCTGAGACAGGCGTGATAAACCACCTCACTAGCAGGGATTATCATTTATTCACAATCAATTATGATCGCTTATTACCTACCCTCTCACATAATTTAGTGGTGTTTTCCTTGTAATCGTCCTTAATGCAAGATAATTTTGATCTGCCACCTCCGCAAAGCCCTGTGCTTATCATGCAGTTTTGTACTTGTTTTACAAAAAATAACATAAACTAAATTTTCAGAAAGTATCTTCTGCTTGGAAAAATGGATCCCTCCTACTTTTCTGTACTGCTTTATACTTTTCATATATGTTTTCAAAATTGTACTCTGATGGTACTTACCTGTGGATAAATTAGATAAATTATGTGATCATTAGCGTGCAGTGGGCGGCTATTGACACATTATCTTGTCTCACTTCTCAGCTGGCAAAAAATTAAACGGGTCCCAACTCTCGCTAGCGCGTGAGGCCGTACCCAGTGCAGGTATGCGCCAGGATGCGGGGCATGGTGCCCATGGTGCAGCCACGCCAACAGTATTCACGACATCAACAGCGCCACCACCAGCCAAAACAGGCTTTGAAACGAAAATTTATCTTCGCTCAAGTCACTTCATGCGAACCGCCCCGCGAAGAGGAGCGGTACCATGTGCAGCAGGATCACTTAGCGCTAGCGCAGTGACAATGGTATCAGAGCACGGCCCTACGCCAGCTGATAGAAGAGGCGATCGACGCACCATACGCCAACGGCGACTATAGCACCCCAGAATCTACCGTCGCCTCTCCCCTTCGAGTTCTCCACACACCACAGATGATTTGGCCCGACATGTTTTCGCAAGGGCAATACCACAGGCGGCACCCTGAAGGGGTGACAGATGGCCGCTGGAGTCGGCGCTGAGGGTGTATTGTTGGGGCGCGATGAGCAGACTTGTACGAGATGGGTTGGGTTCGCATGTAAGTCCCACTGGGTTAGGATGCAGCACGTCTCATGAAGGCCACGCGCTCAGCCCTCGAACAAATGGAGACTTGTTGGACATCTCTCTTCTTCCCCCGCACCCCCTTTTGGTTTCTCCATTGGCATGCACTGGATACGTTATCCGACACCCTATACAACCCCGCCACAATGACACGCAATTCAATAGACAAGCGTGGTTTTTACCGGATTCCCGCTTGGCGACCATCTCGCACGTCGGTATCGCCGGAGCGCCTCCCGGCTGACTCGGGCAGGGTTATCAACGCCCTCTTTCTCAATATTCTGTACAGAAGGCTTTCCAGAGCTACATTGTTCGTCGTCTATGGCGGCAAGGGGACGCCAGGGTCATTCCGAACCTCATCCGTATTTTTTTTTCCCAGCCGACGGACTGTCGCGATGGACGCGGACGCGAACCCGTCACTTTCACACATGCCCTGATTTCTCCTCGGTTTTTACCCAATTACAACAACTGATAGGGCCAACGCCTCGTCAGCTTTTGGTATACGTGATAAATGTATAGCTGTCCGAATAAGGGGTCCGGATCAGTAAGATATTGAAAGTAATTGAAGCGGCTCCACATGGTCCACACGCAAAGTATTCCCACTGGCCGACTCGTAGCACGAGGTAACGCTTTTTTTCTTTACAAGAATACGGACCTTGAACTCGAATACAGATCTACCTATGGGCCGCACTGTGCGGGAGATGACCAGATAACTCGTTCAGACTGTCTCAGGCAACTATCGTCAACTTTGCCAGGTAACATGGATGAATACAGTATAGTTGCCCCACGTGAACGCCAACAACAATGCCGGTACTTGACCAATTGTTATTCAGGATGCTGGATCTTGATAGGGCAAAACTGGGAGACTATCTATCCCGGAGAACGTTGAGGGTTGTTGTGAAAGCGTTCATCGGGTGCTTCAGTTTCGGTGGAGTGCGGATCGACAAGGCACTTCCTGTGTCCCTTCAGTCTCTTCACCTCGCCCCTCCCTCTCGGTACTCCAACCTTCTAGAGCACGTGTCAAACTCCTTCGCCAGCCGCTGGTACCATGCGAGCACAGATGCCGTGGCATACGACAAGGACCTTGCCATTCGGCTTGTCCGTGCGATCATCCAATTGAATGACGCTCTTTACGGGGGCGTCATACAGGACTCGGATCCTTGGGCCCACGCGCAGATCGAGCGGAATGTAACAAGCCAGGACTTCATTGATGCGTTCCAGCGATATGACCCGGCGGTGTCTCGTCTCCGATGACTTACTGGACGGGATTCACGCGTCCATCAAGCGCGAGCCGCCTCTGCAAGCTCGCAACTCAGCCCACTCAGTGGCGCCAGATCAGCTCATCATCTTCAAGCAGCCAATCCCATTGCGTCTCACCTATCGTATCCAATCTGAGCCTGTCATCGTTCGCATTCCACGAGCAGAGCGTGAAAACATGTCCGTGAGGGCGAAGGAAAGAAGGCGATGTAAGGAGAGAGGAGGCAGTGGACCAGTGGTGTCGGTGTCGTTGGTAGGCAGGTGGTGACAGCAATGTTGAGTGCGATGTCAGCGATGTCGAAGTGAGTCAGGAAATATGTACTGCTGTTCCATTGCATGTTTGCATGATAATCTATTGCTATTTGACAAGCGGCTAGCCTCTGTGCAAGCACATGGAACATCAATGCTGGCGAGCCAACGCGTACTGACGGACTATCTCGCTTAATGATGCCTATTTGACTTCGCAAAAGACTACCCGGAGCTAACGTCTCAGTAGCGCGCGACCTTTTTCCTGATGCCGCCCTCGGTGCTTCCTGCGCCCACTGGCATGTTACAGCTACCCCGAGGGCAGTCACATACCGACAGTATCATCAAAGCTACGACAGGTTACTTGCGACAGCTTGTCTTTGCTCAAGTGGCAAAGACGCGGCGCACTACCTTGGGCAGAGACAACATGTTCATCCGACGATAGCGCAATGACATCGTTCTCCGGACAATAACTCAAATACTAGACCCCAACAAATAGACACTGACATACCCAGACAACCTCTAATGACACAGGAAATGAGACAAACGGATTGGACTTTGTAGCCCCCGAGACGGTCCAAAAGGCGTTTTACAGCGGCGTGAAGATCTACACTGATTGCCCCCCCATCTGACTACTCGGCACCCCTGATGATTGATCTGTCGATATGCGCTTCTCGATATCAGCCTCGATCGGGGGGTTGTGAGAACCTTTTGGCGAGTTCCCTGTGAGATCTCTATTAGCCATGGTTTCAGCTATGGTCCGATCGCCAGAGCTCATGGATGACGTCTTTGTGTTCAACGTCGGTGGCTTTGGCGGCGATGCAACGACTAAAGACTGTTTCTCCCTTGCCTCTGTGAACCTCATGAAGTCACCAACCGCCATACAAGAGTAGTAGAGTACGCACCTCGAGCATGAATGATGATCCGTTGACTCATGATTGAAGTGATCGCATACCCAAGCGATACGCTGCATGGTACACATGATAAGATTCAAACGACGGCTTGCGAATGGAGAAGAGGTACCCAGATGACTGAATGAAGTAGTTGTTTCCTCGAAATAAGAAGATGTTCGCCATGTTTACGGCTGTACGAAGAACGATTGGTCGAGAATAGATGATATATCGAAGGAACATACCCGTAAGTGCGACAAAGTACCCAAGACCGTCATATAACAGACTTGGTATGGTATGAGACAACACCCTCATCATCCGAAAGATAACTTACATCTTCATGAGGTTCGAGGCTCTGCAAGGAGTTAGAACTGAGTACTGAGGAGTCAGTCTCAGGAACATAGCTTACGTGGAGGCTGCAGCTCTTGCGGCGGCTTTTGCCTTGAGAAGGTAATAGGTTGAGATTGACAACGCGAGGAAGTCGAATAGCATAGCTGCCATGTAGAATGACCAGGCAGAGGTGGGGTTATGTGGGTTAGGAGATCCAATTGTGCAACTACCGGCTTTCGTTAGGATAGACAGCGACTAGGCGGTAACATGAAGGGGTTAACCAAACGTACTTTCCCTGATCAAAGGCATAACCACACCCCTTTTAATGCCCCCGCCCATGAAACAGGAAAGAGTTGTACTTACGTGCATCGTCACGGCTGATACAGGGTCAGTCAGTCAATTAGTGGTTTGTAGCGAAGACTGTCTAACTCACGAATCCGGTGATTTACTGCACTGTACCACTCGACCTGTACTCGTATGAAGACGGCAATCACCAGTTGAAGAGAGATAATGACGAACCGCAACGACAGAAATATACGTCAATACAAGGGCACGGCCAATCCAGACGTTTCGCTGGGCAATGTTATACGCCCTGCAACATGTCACCAGATCCGAAGGCATGGAACGAGTGACCAAGACCCACCTGACACCCAGGATTGCATGTGACACCATGACCTGGAAGGCTGAAGGACCAGTCAGCTTCTCGCACGCAGGGAGCAGGCCTAGGGCAGTAGAAACATACCTTTGAATATGGGACTAACATGGAAGTAGTGGTCACAAGCTTTTTGCGAAAAGCCGTGGTTGAAGTACCCCACATTAGTGACCGTGATTAGGACTATGCTCAGGTATCTACCGAGCACGTAAGCAAGAGTCCCCGATGACGACATGGATCAAGGTACCGCATGAGAACATATAGTATGAAACCCAAGCTGTCCGGCAGTTGTTTCTAATCAAAGCACGATCTTTGAATCCTGACATTACTTCCTTACCTACATCTTTTTGTGGTCTTGTAAAGCCGGAGCTCCGCAGGGAGGGTGAAGAGATAACTTGGGATTGGGAACTCTTGGTCACGAAGAGAGTCAACAAAACGCCATAGACAGGACGTACTCGTAAGCGATGATGGTGATAGACGCAATTCGCAAGTAAGCATCTACCGCAATTGCGCCCTGACTGGGATCGAGAGGCTTGGTAGCAGTAGTGACGACGCCTATGGCGACCATATCGAAAGCCGGAGGAACAGTAAAACTTGGTGTACAAGGGACGCGGGGAAGAAGGCGTTCCACATTGCGACGTTCATGTGGACATGCAGTATTTATGGTTCATATGTTTGTGCGATGTTCAGTCCAAACATGGGCTCTCAGTGTATGAGGATGAAAATCAGGGAGATACCATAATCTAGACTCTTTCAATGGTATAGAGCATTCACCTGGATTTGTTTCTCCCCTTCCTGAGTGTTTCAAGGGCGAGTCAACTGTCAGTACGGTACCTTTTTTTACCTTCAATGAGCATCGCTAGTCATATGTCCAGGTGATTTTGAAGTATTCCGAATAGCCTCCAGATATGAATGGCGCATCAGACCATCTACAGAGAATGGTTCAAAATTAATTTACGTCAGAGGAGGAAGAGGCGATAACATGAATGCCAGCTTGTTACGTGTGCCAGTGCCATTGTCATGATGAACTTGACGGTTTGGCGCCCAAAGTAAAAAGGTTGCCCTGTATTGGCCGGAGAATGGGGCGATTTGTTCGTACGATGATTCAACCTTTGCTTGGTTTCTGTAGCTCCACATGTAGTAAGGGACGTTGAGCTCGGGTCTCCCCGCGATGCGCAAAACTGACAACCCAATGGGAGGCTTGCTGCTGGTCACCACGTCATTGCAGGTTTTTTTAGTGAAACACGGTCAACCAAAATGGTATCATACCAGGCAGCAATTCCGAATTCCAACCACACCCAGGGGTCCGCGTGCGTTATCCAAGTGCGCCCTTGCCTTTTGAAGAAACCTGGAACACAGCTGGACTCCGTGAGGCCCAGGAGCGAATGCCAACTACGCGGGCGCTTAGATTGTCGGTTCGGCTTTCCCCGATCACATGACTCATTCCTCCATTTGTGGTTGCCACTGACATCTGCTGTTTCGTATTATCTCGGAATATGCTCCGCACTGACACTGGCGCGATCACGACCTGGTGGAGTCCTATCAATGAATGCATCTCACCCTAGACCCGCGCCCGTGAGCGCGAAAAACAAGCCGCTCTTTCTCCCGTGTGTAGACTACCTCTCCTATCAAATATGCCAGTTTTCCTCGAGTGTCCCGATTGGTACCGTCGAAGTGTCCGCGGCTCGGAACGGCACCTTACCACCTACCTACATGTCGAGTACAGGTATACATTCTGGATTGATACGTACTTTGACACGATGTGTTGCAGATACTGCATCTCGGTCGGGAAAGCTCCCGTGCTAGTGACTAGTGAGAGATACTCCTGAGACAGGCGTGATAAACCACCTCACTATCGTAGCAGGGATTATTATTTATTCAATAAATGCTTATTACCTACCCCCTCACATAATTTTGTGGTATTTTCCTTGTAATCATCCTTAATGCAAGATAATTTTGATCTGCCACTTCAGCAAAGCCCTGTGCTTATTTTATTTTGTACTTGTTTTGCAAAAAACATAAACTAAATTTTCAGAAAGTATTTTCTACTTTTCTGTACTGTTTTATACTTTTCATATATATTTTTCAAATTGTACTGTGATATTAGTGATAGGGGCACTTACCTGTGGATATATTATTGATATATTATGCGATCATTAGCGTGCAGTGGGTGGCTGTTGACTCATTATCTTGTCTCACTTCTCAGTTGGCAAAAAATAAAACGGGTCCCAACTCTCGCTAGCACATGGGGTCCGAGTCATCCCCAGTGCAGGTATGCGCCAGGATGCGGGGCGTGGTGCCCATGGTGCAGCCACGCCAACTGTATTCACTACATCAACAGCGCCACCACCGGCCAAAACAGGCTTTGGAACGAAAATTTATCTTCGCTCAAGCCACTTCATGCGAACCGCCACGCGAAGAGGAGCGGTACCGTGTGCAGCAGGATCACTTAGCGCTAGCGCAGTGACAATGGTATCAGAGCAAGACCCTACGCCAGCTGGTAGAAGAGGCGATCGACGCACCGTACGCCAACGGCGACTATAGCACCCCAGAATCTACCGTTGTCTCCCCCCTTCGAGCTCTCCACGCACCACAGATGATTTGGCTCGTCGACATGTTTTCGCAAGGGCAAGGAGACAATCCCACAGGCGGTACCCTGAATGGGTGACAGATGGGCGCTGGAGTCGGTGCTGAGGCCTGAGGGTGTATTGTTGGAGCGCGATGAGCGGATTTGTACAAGGTGGGTTGGGTTCACATCTAAGCCCCACTGGGTTAGGATGCTGCATGTCTCATGAAGGCCACGCGCTCAGCCCTCGAGCAAATGGAGGCCTGTTGGACTTCTTCCCCCGCACCCCCTTTTGGTTTCTCCATTGGTACGCATACGTTATCAGACACCCTATACAACCCCGCCACAATGACACGCAATTCAATAGAGAATCGTGGTTTTTCCCAGATTTCCGCTTGGCGACCATCTCGCACGTCGGTATCGCCGGAGCACCTCCCGGCTGACTCGGGCAGGGTAATCAACGCCCTCTTTCTCAATATTCTGTACAGAAGGCTTCCCAGAGCTACATTGTTCGTCGTCTATGGCAGCAAGGGAACGCCAGGGTCATTCCGAACCTCATCCGGAATTTTTTTTCCAGCCGACGTACTGTCGCGATGGACCCGGACCCGGACCTGTCACTTTCACACATGCCCTGATTTCTCCCTCAGTTTTTACCCAATTACTACAACTGATAGGGTCTACGCCTCGTCAGCTTTTGGTACGTGATAAATGTATAGCTGTCCGAATAAGGGGTTCGGATCAGTAAACAATTGAAAGTAATTGAAGCAGGCCCACATGGTCCACACGCAAAGTATTCCCACTGGTCGACTCGTAGCACGAGGTTGCACTTTTTTTTTTTTTACAAGAATACGGACCTTGAACTCGAATACAGATCTACATATGGACCGCACTGTGCGGGAGATGACCAGATAACTCGTTCAGACTGTCCCAGGCAACTATCGTCGACTCTGCCAGGTAACATGGATAAGTACAGCATAGTTGCCCCACGGGGACGCCAACAACATGGGCGAGGCACGCGGTGGAGCAACATTCATCATCTCCTTGGTGCGCCGAGTAGTTGTACGTAGACACTCTGCCCTTGGCACGAGTACAGTAGTGCCTCCATGTGTTTTTGGGGGTATTCATTATTGATCGCAACAAACGTTTGTTTTCGCTACTGTCTCACGACCTCGCACAGCTCGCCCGGCATCTTACTTGTATGCCGAGAAAGGCGTGTTCTAAGACTTGTTGATCGATGATTGACGGACCACCTTGCGGGTTCCGATCAATCATTAGCTCGAGTTGATCCGGTCAGGGGATGTACTACATTGGTCACGCAGGAGGGGACGTGAGAATGAGGGTATATGTCTTTAAAGTTGCTGGGACAACAAAGCGACCACTCGTACCACGGACATTAAGGGGATCTTTCCTGGCTTGGAAGCCCTGATGGAACGATTTGACCTGCCAGTTGGATCGCGTAGTATGACATATGACGAAAAGGGTCACAAGCAGCAGCAGGCGCAGAACGGAAATAGCAACTGGACTTTGATTTGGATTTCTTTTGTTCGTTGGACGTCGAATATATTGAATATATTGAACGACGGCGGCCCTGAAGCATTAATATGCATTAATATTGGCAGACAGCCGCGACTCGACCCTGCATGTGGATGTGGACTAACCAATGATAGATTTTACACGATAAAGGAAACGATTCACAAATTGTCCGCTGCAGCCACTTAACGGCCCATAGCGAATAAGAGCGATCTTTTCGGACATCCCGTGGGGGACATTGAGACATCAGGAAGCTGTCGCAAATCGTCTTTTTACCCACCCTACCTAGGATGGTCAATATAGGCCATGGTCAACGTTCAACGTTCAACGTTCAACGTCGGTCCACATTCAGAGCACGTGGAAGTTCCCGGTATTACCCGGAGCGGGTACCTCGGGTTATCAACGTATCAACGTATATCTATCTACTGTCTATAAAAAGGAAGGAGGCCTCTCCTCCGCGGCGCATGGGAAGTATTCCGTTTGTGCAAAAGGGGGGTGAGTTAGAGTTGTATATAAACCTCAGGTTTTCAATACTGATGATGCAGGGTCGATGATAGAGGACGACCGTGACCGCGTGGATGTGGATGTCGTAGCGCAACTTCCAGGACCCGTGGCGTCGCCCTGTCACTGGGCACGGAGATTCGCCTTCGACGACAGATTTGAGCCAACTGGCGGATAGCGGACACCTCGGTCCTGTTCTGGGCAGCACAGGAATTGTTAGGACCTTTGGACCTCGAGATCGAAGGGCATGGCCCGTATGGGTTCCCGTGGCGCATCGCGAGGGTACGCCCGGCCGTGGTAGGCGGTGCGTTACATCACGGACCGTAGCCTGAGTCTGTCGCTACGAAGCCTTCCATGTCATGATGCATGGCCCACGCCCAGACCCCGCATTCGACAAATTTTCATTAAGAGCTTCTAACTTTGGCATCGAGGCGATTGATGTCGCCCAAATGGGCCACACGGGCTGATTTCCCATCAGACCGCAACGCCACCGTGACTGTGTCGGGACACCGCGTCGACACCACGATCCATCAGTCAACTTGGATGGCAGATCTGTCTCCAAAATTAGAGTGGTACTCGGTGACTGCTCGCCCTGGGTTGATGGCCTTATCGAGGACATACAAGAGGTATGGTGCAACCCACGATAATCAGCTAATTTCATTTTGTTTACGAAGTTACCGGGGTGCGCGAAGCAATCAAGACACAATGGTATACATCATAATACAAACACCCCGGCAACCGCCCCATTTCACCAGTCATACAACCCAAAAACACTGAGAGATATACGTCCAAACGAGAAGAAATGGCCGATAAGTCGAAATAAGACCAACAGACTAAACGCGGGAATCTTGGCTGTTATCCCACACAGTTTGTGTTTGTGGAGTGGCGTAAAGCTCTTGATCGGTAGGCCCTCCATACGGCGGCCTGGCATCCCTGATCACCGCGCTTTCAATACGCACTTGGATGTCAAATTCATCCTGGTGACCGTAAGAAATGACCGGCAAGTCCGCGGTCGAATTCGCAGTGACGCTAATTTCGTGCTTCGTCTGTCCCTCAGAGCGCACGGCGGTCGTGGACGTGTTATACATCGGCCGCGGTGATACAATGACTGAAGTCTGTTGCGCCCTTACCTCTACAGGCCTCATTAAGTCATCATGGCAACGATCTGAGCGTGGGAGGGTACATACCCCGCACGTGGATTAGAATCCGTTGACTCATGATCCAAACGAAAGCAAAGGCGATCGATACACTATAGGGCCCACATGAGTCCCACAGCAACGACTTGGAAACAAGGACATACCCTCCTGACTGAATGGCGTGACTAGCGCGTCGATATAGGAAGACGTTCGTCAAGTTTACGGCTATCGAAGAACGGTCGGTTGAAGACTAAGAACCTCTAGACGAAAACGTACCTGTGAGCACGACAAAATATCCCAGGCCATCATACAACAATCTTAATGTGGGGTTAGACATGTCAACGTCACTACTCGAAAGATGCCCTACATATCCACAAGTTTCGATGCACTGCGAAGAATCAGGGCTCAGAGCTGGCGCCACAGGTTGAACGAGCATAGCTTACGCGGAGACTGCCTTTGCCTTTGCCTTGAGAAGGTAATATGTTGAGATGGATAGTGTGAGAAAGTCGAATAGCATAGCCGAAAAGTAAAAGGTCCACGCAGAGATGGCGGCGTCTGGGTGGGGCGTCGCGATCACACAACTAGAAATTTCGTCACGGTCAGGACAGACAGCATAGGTGTAGTGGCGGGCAACTTGAACCTACTTTCCCTGATCAATGACATGACCCCACAACTTTCAATACACCCTCCAAGAATGAGAGACAAGAACTGCACTTACGTTCGTCCTCATGGCTAATATAGGGTCGGTCAGTCAATCAGTCGTCTGTAGCAAAGATTGGTCTACTCACGAAACCTGCCGTGTAGTTCAGAAACCCACTCGATCTGTACTCGTATCAGGACAGTATCCATCGGACGAAGACCGAAACGACGGACCACGACAACAACAATATACGTCACACCAAGGACTTGTCCCAACCGGCGATTACGATGTGCAATGTTATACGTCCTGCCGCACGTTGTCGGATTCAGCGACGACGTGAGACCGGATGATCAAGACATACCTAACTCCCAGTATTGCGTGCGATACCATGACCTGTAATACTGGAAGGCTTGTCAGCCTCTGGTGTCCTGACGGAGTGGGTCACGGGGTACCAAGAACCGTACCTTTGAACACAGGACCAACATAGCCGTAGTGGGCGCAAACCTCTGGCGAAAAGTGGTGATAGAAGAACCCCGTGTTGCTAGTGGTGATTACGATTATGCTCAAGTATCTGCAGATCAAATTGAGCGAGTGCCCTGACGACGATAATTGATCAACGGACCGGATGAGGACGAATAGTATGAAACCCAAGCTGTCGGTTCCAGACGTGTTCAGTCAAGTCGATCTTCGCATCGAGGGTGACTTTCTTACCTGCGCGGACTTGTACTCTTGTATAACCGAATTTCGGCAGGGATGGTGGTGAGATAACTGTCCGAATGAAGGTCACAAGGAGACTCAACAAGAAGCTACTGGCGACGAACTCATAGGCAGCGATGGAGATAGACGCGATACGCAGGTTATTAGCTGCTACGAGTCCGCCTTGACCTGAACTGGTGGCAGAAGCGACAAGGTTTATGTAGGACATTCTGACGTTGAACCTCAAAGGGACACGAGAGAATTGCTGTACCAGCCTGAGAGACGCGCGGGACAGTGGAGGGCGAAATGACCACGTTCTGATGGCCGTGTGGACACGCGGTACTTATAGATTATACGAACACGCGTTCTTTCAAATGCGCGAGGCTGTAGACCAAGTATGCCGATGCATTGGAGTGAAAATCAGGGACCCGGGGAGACCATTCCTTATCGTCTCTCGATGGAATAGAATGTCGTGCTTCTTTGATCGGAGACTCCTTATAGAGCGATGGTTCAGGGTTGCATATGATCAACGGTTGCGTGCCGGGAACGGCCATTTTGGTTGGACAGCGAAAGTCTGCGATGGAAGCGTACGCCCAGTGGGCCGCAGAGCGGGTCTTGAGATAGACAAACTTTGAAAATCAGATTAAGTGACACGTGTATAGGCAGTAAAACAACTTTGTTACTAACAGTGTTGAAAGATGTCAACATCTTCGATTGATTGGCGCACAGGGAAGAGCGGTCGCCGCACCGTCACCGTCGCTCATTAAGCGCTCATTTTTCCTAAACAGGGCCGTCGTTGTTCGTACGAAGGCCCAGGCAGAGCTCCGAGGTGACTCTGTCGGGCTCAGGCCTCTTTACAGTACGATTCGGAGAGTCACCAAGCTCGACAGGTGGCTGCCAGTGGATAACTGATGATGACTACACATCATGTACAGGTGTGGTTTGTCCCGTCGACTGTCGGCTTATCCCGGTTGGGCATGAACTCAAACATTTTGAATAGAGAACTGTACGCCTTGAACCCAATCGCTCCAGCGGCCCTTCTCGACTTCTCGACGGCGTTATCCGCTTACTCGGAAACCCCTGATACGAATTCTTTTAGGCGCCGAGTGACCGGACCCTCATCAATTCAGGCGACGGCACACAATTGACACACAAAAAATACAAATACGAAATCTTCAGCACTGCTGGGATGATGCAACTCGCGTTGTTCCTTACGGTTCCGAGGACCGCCGATGTACTATTCTGTAATCTATCAACAATCGTTAGGTCCAGGCCAACGATGAAAAACTGGTGATGGGAAGGCATATGCTACAGTACCATGGCCAATAATTGCGCCTCACTGCATCGCCCTGCCCGTGCCCGATCAATTCCCAGGCTCGCTTAAGCAGCAAGACGAATTTCCGTTCCTTGTTTGGGGATCTGCGCCGATACCGAGAGACACTTGCGCAGATGCCTCATCAGGAAGTCGAGGTTAGTGTTGAGCGCGTCGCGAGGGAGAGAGAATTCCAGAATAAGCCACTGAATCAGCGACGTTCGCGAAGGTGTGGTGAGCCACCTCAACGAGATGGCATTAGCTGCCACTGCCTAGGATGACTGGCATGACTGGCTTTGTTGATGCTGATCGCCCCATATCTGCCAGGTTGTTCTTTGAAATGCTTCTAGCCATTTTGGTCGTCTCAGTAGTGTGATCGGTCTCTTGGCTATCATCAATGCCACCGAGACTATCGTAGAACAGTCTTTCTGTTTTAACGAGCAGGTGCCATGGCCAATCAGTATCATAAATCGTTCTAACAAATGTCATGTCGCACGCACCGTAAATCGTTCCGTAAGAGAAAGTGCCCTGAAACGTCGGTGTAGCGATGGATAAATGGTCGTTGATACCCTCATATGCCCGTCACTTCTCTCACTTCGTGAACAGTCCCTGGGGACACGTAGTCAGTCACAAACGCTACCGAGGTATATTGCCTTATCTCGCCGCTCGATTCACGGAAGGCAAGGAATTCGGTAGTTGTGATGTCGATGTTGTCCTGTCTAGGTAGTAATTTGAGAAGCTGGCAAAAGGTATTTCAGCTTGAACGGGTATAAATCCCGGTACAATGCCATGTGAGAGGTTGTGGGAACGCTTTATAGTCCAAAAAGGTCATGACCTGTGGCAGATACGTATCTAGAGGGCTTTCGGGGGCATCATTGTGTCCGTTTCCTTCGGGCAGTCGGGCTCTTCCTTAACAATAGTTGTACCCAGCTCCTACTTCAAACTTCTTGAGGCTCTTGCCCTCGAGATTTGCAAGCTCGAGACGCGTGTCGAGTAGAAGGTATGTGGATTTGGGCGATGTTGTCGCCATCTGAGTCCCGGGCCTTTTGAGGAATAAAGCAGATTGACGAAACACAAGACAGTTTACCCGTCTTCAATAATGCCTTTCGCCAATCTAACCCTGAAAGGTTTTGTGGAGGGTTCGTAGCTGAACCGAACTTGGATCGAGTCAGAGATTCAGGCTCGTCTCGGCTTGAGAACGTAGACGTGCTTCGGTGAATTAGAAGATAGGCATGCGATAAGACATCATTTCGAATACGTTGTCATGGAAGGACTCGGATTTAGGTGCATTCAGAACTTCAGAAGAGAGGTCGATCATGTGTCCGATGGGCGCGCTCTTGTTTAGCCTTGTTTGCATTCTCGCGTGGCGTGACTGCCCTTTTTCTTCGTACTTCCGAGTTCGTATGGATTTAACTTCCTTCATGATACCCTCCTCTATGAGCTGTCCCTGTGTCATGCATATCATGGATTGACTCGAAAACCGTTCATGATCTGGGCCTCAGCCATATGTCGGCGGCTGGACCGAGGGTTTGTGACCCTTGAGGCCTGAGGCTTGAGCGGCTCAGCGACAAC
This sequence comes from Russula foetens, assembly GCA_003316565.1. Lineage (NCBI taxonomy): Eukaryota > Fungi > Basidiomycota > Agaricomycetes > Russulales > Russulaceae > Russula > Russula foetens. The sequence continues at coordinate 19,401 of QFFA01000168.1, forward strand.
TCGAGCTACTTCAGAGACCATTTTTGATGACGGCTGACTATCAGCTTACTCTTTAGTTAGCAGAGATGCCAGGTACGAATGAGGTTCATCAGGAGGCCACGCGGCGCAAGTGTTTTCGAAGGGAAATGTGCCGGAGGGCTAGTTGAATGTGACACCGTGACGTTGTCCACTGGGCCGCTGCTAAGCTAATAGCACACTACCACCACTAGCGCTGGTGGGTGGTCTGAGATCCTTCCCCCTTTTCCACGCATGTCCCAAATCTCTCTGAGTTCATGCGATATGTCGCCATCTTGATGGGCCTAAAACGAGCTCGGGTCGGCGATGACATTGCCCAAGGTGCATGGGTACTGTTGTGGTGTGGTGGGTGCCAGCCTGATTCGTTTCTTATCTTTGGTAGGTCTTGCACGAAATGTGGCCCGAGGGGTGACGGCATTTTGGAATTGGGAAGCGCGGTGTCACCAGTAACACTTTGTTGGGCTTAGGTCATATGGCCACGTTTCCTCCCCGAATTGCAATTCTCCAGGCCCGCAAGTGCCTGTCGTAGCCAGCACTCCTCGCAGAGCGTCTCACTAGCGTCTCTCGCAGCGGCCGGTCCGGCCCGCACTCGCCCTTGGCCTGTGTCTTGGGGCCCCAGAGCCTCAAGCCTCTGCGGTTGTGACTTCCCCAGCCGCTTCAGCGGCTTCAGTACCGCGGATGTTCTCGACTACTGTAAAACAGGCACAGCGGGTGTGGCAGTCTGCTCGTTGCCCGCGCCCATCTGGGCGAAGTTTTGCTCTCTCTATTGAGGTGAGCGGCGCTGATGGATGGCCCTTCACAGGTGTTTAGATCGGCGCTAATGTTGCCCGGGTAAGGCCAAGGTTCAGGGTGTGCATGGGCCACCCTCGTTGAGGACATGCCTCCGCACCTGACTTACACGATCATTGGCCTTTTGGATCGTGTCCAGCCCAAACGCGACCGTGACAGGGCTCCTCGGGTATAAGTTGGAGGGATCGGGAGGTCTGTGTGCGGCGGCCTCAGAGATCTTGATACCTTCGGAAGCCTGCCTGCCGTCATGACGCGTGTCGTGATGCCTCGCCCTGGAGTGGCTCGAATCCTCTCTCGAGCTCACGCGATTTCCAAGGAAGGCAGGTGATTGATATCCTCGGGAAATTTCGACTTGCTGAATGAGGATGCAGACACGCACGCACTCATGTGTACACATTCTAGCTGAATTTCGTCGGCACGGTGAATTACTTGCAGCTGGACACCAATATCGAAAAGGCCGTGTCCGAGCGCTCAAGTTTACGGGTTTTGGCAGCGTGAGGACCTTGAAGCTTGTGACTTGAAGACCAGAACACGGGCGAGCATTTCGTATGTTGTAGTGGATGA
>QFFA01000172.1:0-30263 GCA_003316565.1 Russula foetens
TCCGCCTTACTCTGTGTTATGATAGGGTTGTGATAATGAAAGCGCCTATTGCCACACAGATGGTGAGCATCATGGACCCCGGACGTGCCAGTGTGCTTGTATCCACTGGTGATTGACTTTGTTCGACGTGAGGAGAACAAACCTAATGAAGTGCAATGAAAGAATACTTGCCCACTTGCCGTCCCTACGCTCGAACATGAGTTGATGCAGTTGAAAGTGGGACCAGTGGATGAGCTCGGGGCTGAACCTGCCAACGTACCTGAATAACCAACTTGTCCATTCGGGTTGAACGTTGAACGTTGAACGCTGTAAGGCCCAGGCGATACCCACCGACCACGAGGGCGGTAAAGATATCATCCCACGGCGTCAGAAATCGAGTTGGAAGCCCAGAGGTCGAGGCCTAGACCGCATGAGGAACGAACCTACCACGTTTGGTTTAAGTGACCGAAACTGCGACCTGGAGTGCCTCCATCCTCAACGCCGGCCTCCGTGCTCCTGGTACTAGGCCGAAACCGATTTTGAATGGGGATACATCAGAAAACGAACACCTTCTGCGCACCTGTCGGATGAGGTGTTCCCTGATCGAATTAACGAGGGCCAGGATCTGGAGGTTGCGTTGGGCCCAACAAGACTCGATTTAAGAAGAAAAAAAGGGTACTGTAGACCCGAAAATGAAGACTCGTTGGCCGAAAGATTACGACAACTCTAAGAGATCTGGTATCTGACTTGAAATTGTACCCATGACCGGCGGCTCAGCCTGCGCGAAGCGCACTGGGGTTCATGACTAACATTTCATCCTACACGCGCCACTAAGATGAGCAGGTCGTACGACGTGATGAGAGGCCCGCCTCGGGGAAGCGCCTCGGGTCCTCGCTCGCATCGAACTGCAGTTCGATGGACTGTCCACAGGCGATGAGCACATCGCAGGCTGTGGGGATGGCATGATGCCCGAAATCCGGCGTGGTCGAATAAATGAGACCGCGTGGGGGGCTCGGAGCTGAACCAGGATAGAGGAAAAACAAGGTGGAGAGGAGGGAGGAGGGGGGTGTAGGGGCGTGTGAGAAACATGGTCCCATGGTTGGAAAGTCCTCGAAGGGTGGGTAAGGCCTTTACTCGAGAATGGAATCACGCTTGCACGGCGCGCGCAAAAGGTAGTGAGACGAGATGAGTGGGATGATGTCATGCAATGGCTATCAGATTGGACAAGATTATATGCAAATAGCGTATATCTACTGTATATGCGATGGCATGGCTCACCCGTGAGTGCATGCGCTGGTGAACGTTCCGTGTGCTGCAGATTCGAGCAGGTCATCTTCTCAGGCGTGAGTCGTGACAAGGAAGCGTCCCTCCCCTCGGCGAGGCCACTATGAAGGACAAACGCCACGTCATTGCGGTTGGCACTCTGGTGGTCCACCATCATCGTCATCATCATACGCTTCGTCCTCCCAGTCGTTTTCATCGCCCTCACCAAACTGCGATGGAAATGCTTGGTCAAAGAAGGCCGAATCCGCGGGAAATGACCATGCACGCACTTCAGCTAGCGTACCCTCCTCGAACGCTACCTGGTCTACAATCTCTGGCAATGGCTCGATATCATTTTTCTTTGGTGGTAGAAACGCGGCGAGTGCCTATGGAACGGCATTAGACACAAATGAAGCGCGCAGAGCTCGAGGAAAAGAATAAGACCTTTTGGTCAACAGAGCTCATCCAATCTTCAGTAGGCATTTCCACCTCCAAAACAACGTAGAGATTCCCGCGCACGTCAGGGTTCTTGTATGATGGCATACCCTCGTTGCGCAAAATGATTGTCGTCCCCGAGGTAATGACCTTGCCCTTGGGGCTCGCTACTCGTACACCTCGGCCATCGAGGTGATTAATCATGATACGGTCAAAGCCCAGAAGCGCCTCGGATAGGGTAATAGAAACAGTGGCGAGCAAGTCGCTCCCAGAACGTTCGAACGACTCGTGTCGCTGGGTTTTCAAAACGAAGATGACATCACCAGGTGGAAGACCGGGCTAAATTGGATGGATGAATCCGAGCTGATGGTAAGTGACGATGGAAGAACCTACCTCTTGGTCTCCGGCGCCTGCGAGAACAATACGCTGGCCATCTGCCATACCACGTTCAATATGAAACTCTTGCCGAGTTTTTTCTTGGACGATTTTTTCCCCTTTGCATTTCTTGCACCTTTGGCCTTTTCTCAACACCAAACTGTTTCGTATCAATGATCAAACTCACCGGTCCTTCTCGCGCAGGATCTCACCCGTGCCATGACAATCGCTACATGATCCCCGTGAAGTTGCGATGCGAACAGTAGAGACCTAGTGAAATAGTTGATCAGAAACCGACTTCAAAGCATATATGCAGTAAAGCAAATAACCTGGGAATATACATGTTTCCAGCCTTTGCCGTCGCATGTCACGCATTTTTTCGCTTTTGCGCTACCCTTTGCTCCCGATCTGCTCGTGGGTTCAGACTCAAAGAATCTACACCCGTAATCGTATACTCACCCCTTGCAAACGGCACATTCCACATCTTTCTCCATATTGACCTTCACTGTTTTTCCGTTGTAAAGGTCTTCGAGTGAAACCTCACATGGGTTTACGCTGTCCTCTCCCTTGTTCCGCTTCCTGAATGGCCTTCCTGGCCCGCCAAATTCAAAGCCGAAGGACGCTCCAGGAACTCCGCCAAAGAACTGGGCGAAAATGTCACCCGCGTCTGGGCCATCCTGAGGTCCGCCTGGTCCAGTAAGACCCTGCATACCGTATGTATCATAGACTTCGCGAGTATTAGGGTCATTCAGGATTTCGTAACTTGCACCGGATGAGTACAAAACGAAACAAGAGAGATATTAAGGGCGTACGCGGCACCCAGCTCTTGGAAGTTTCTAATGGCATCAGGGTCGTTGGGATTCTGGTAGAGGCTCTCAGATGGGGGGAAAGAGGCAGAGGATGGAATGGTATACCTTGTCCTGTAGACAAAATACGACAAAAGCCGGTCAGACACGAAAATCGACGGGCACGGGTCAGCCTACCGGGTGAAGGTTTCTAGCCTAAAGAGAGATCGCTCATGAATTCACGTGAGGAAAAAAGAGGGCGAAGATAAGGACCTTCTTGCGATATGCCTTTTTGATCTCGTCTAAGGGATGGCTTGGCGTTAGAGCGCGCGCACGCGGTAGTGAGCCACATCCGTACCTCCAGACGCGGTGGAAGACACCCCCAGGACGTCATAGAGTTCCGTTTCGACTGCCACTAAACATAAAGATTCTGATAAGGCTCAGGATATTCGTCTGTTCGAAAGCGCTCACTTTTGATGAACTAGGGGGGATGCGGGGTTGTCCGTGTTGGAGTTGGAGGGACACTGGCGCGGCGCAGGGCGACTTGAAAGGCGCGAATGCTGCCTGAACGCGCGTACGCCAAATACGCACAAATAATAGAGAATTAATTAATTGACTTGACTGGACTTGTTCAGTCTCAGCGACCTCAACTCGAGCTCGAAAACAGAATCAACATTTGCAAGCGCAGGGCTACCGGAAGTGTGTTCGTTTTCTTTTCTGTCTGTCTGGTCTACATGATGTTGTTGCAACATATACTTATCTACATTGTCCGACGCGTGACTCACGCTTGGAGGAACCATTTCGTATCTGATTACCTTTCCTATCTCTTCGTCCAAAGCATGCCATGATGCTGACACCGTGCCTTTTTGCAGAAACTCGACGCCACTTTGTATTGGTCGTGCTGATACTAGTGATGTTCCTACTGCCAATGCATGTTACATTATGCCATCTGTTTACGACTTATCCTGATGTGTCGTTCTCTCGTTCACTTAGCAATAAATTATGAACTTCTACTTTGACGCCGCCAAAATCCTCGACCGTCTGGATGCGAAGCATGGTTCCGTGAGGAGCCTTTTGAACACTCTTCCAGAAAAGAGTCGCAAGCGCACCGCCGCACTTGTCATAGAGACTCTAAAATGTAGGTGGACGACGCCTTGCGCGGCGCTCTTGTCGATGTTCACACGCCCCTTCTAGACAAGCCTGCGCTTGCGGAAGCGATCGCAGCGGCAAATCTCTTGAGAGAAGAGAAAAAGATAACTTCCCACAGCCTCGCATTGGTGCTAGTCCATGACCTCCTCCTCTCCGGGGGCATCCAAGCTGGGGATGGTCCAGTGAAGCAAGCAATACTCCGCCACAAGACGCGCATGCGCGGCGAGTGGCAACGCCTCAAGATTAAGCGGGGCGCCAAGACTGACGGCGAAATGGCGCTAGCAGATGACGTGCAAGCGTGTAGGTCGTGGGCAATCCTATTTCCTCTATCCTGAACGGAGACGAGAATTCCTTTTTTTTTCTCCACGCGAAACCACAGCCCGGATTCCTCGATATGCGCGGATCAACACTTTGAAATGGACCGTCGACGGAGCCATGAAGACATTCCAGAAGAGCGGCTACACCCTCGGGGATCCCCTTGATGGAATGTACGTTCCACTCTTGTCCTTGTCGATCGAAGTTTTTTTTATCGACGAAGGCTTGTCCCACCCCCTCTTTTCAGGAACTTCGCACGGGACGCGCACATCGAGAACCTTCTGTTGTTTCCCCCGCAGTCGCAACTGACAGATACTCCTGAGTATTCTGATGGACGCCTCATCCTCCAGGATAAGGCATCGTGTTTTCCCGCCGTCGTGCTCGCCCCACCAGCACACCCGAAGAGCGTTATCATCGATGCCACCGCAGCGCCTGGGAATAAGACCTCCCACCTGAGCGCACTCATGGGTAATCAGGGCAAGGTACAGGCCTCCCCATCCACTCCGTGTCAACATTGGGGTAATCATTCCTCCTTTCATTCTCCCCTCCACTTCTCGATTTTAGATCCTTGCGTTCGAACGTGACCGCAATCGCTATGGCACCCTCAAGAAGATGTTGGCCCGAGCTGGGTGCAGCAACGTCGATGCGCTCAACATAGACTTCCTGACGACAGATTTCGAAGACGAGAAGTATAGCCGCGTTACACACATGTAAGTTGTTCTCTATCATGGCGTGCTTACTGAATTTTTTTTCTGAATTCGTCTCACGGGGGTAGACTTCTCGATCCGTCCTGCAGCGGCTCTGGCATCGTTAACCGCCTCGATCACCTCGTGGAATCAGGTGCGCTTGGTGACGTGTCCGTGTCTATCATAGGACCTCGAAGGAGGTTCAAATCGCTAATCAAACCACTTCACGTCACCGCCGGCGACAGAGGCCGAAAGAGCTGGCGATGCGCAGACAGAGCGCCTCGCGAAGCTTGCGGCATTCCAACTTCAAATGCTACGTCACGCCATGAAATGTAACTCTTTCCCCCTCCTTCCCATTTTTCCCCAGTTGCGGTGCGACTCTGACGACTGCGTCTTACCGACCGTGGCTCCTTGGCCAACGCAGTTCCGGGCGTCGAAAAGATCGTTTATTCAACGTGCAGTATCCACCCTGAGGAGAACGAGCGGGTCGTAGCCGCGGCGTTGCGAAGCACGGAAGCGACCGCTGGCGGGTTCACACTGGCCCCGCGTGCTGCGGTGCTTCCTACGTGGTCTCGACGGGGACAGCCGGGCATCTTGGATGACACAGGTGGTTGCCATACGTTCATCTGGCCTTCTTTGTTGCTGGGCTAATTACTCATTCATTGGAAGCCACGGAAGCAGTCGTACGTTGCTCCCCCGGGGAAGACTCAACAAACGGTTTCTTCGTCTCATGCTTCGTGCGTCGGCGTGGCGTACTTCCGACCACAAGAGAAGCCGACGCTGCCATTTCGGAATGTAATAGCCTTCCGACCACACAATCAGTTGCGATATCTGCAAAGAAGAGGGTGCAAAACAAGGACAGCGTGAAAAGCACACCCTTACCCCCGCCATTAGGCAGGGGCCGAAAAAGAAGGAAGCGGTCACACAGTGGGTCGTAGGGTAGGGGAAATCGTAGCGTACGTCATTTACAGTTCAACAGCGCACTACAATGAGATGCCAACATGTCAATTTTATTAGTGACACCTGGAAAAGGATCTACCAAAAAAAAGAACAGTAACCAAGTCGAGGAAGTGTAAGCTACAATTCGAGGGGCATGTGGAACAAGAAATATGTTAATGATGAAAAGTCGATCTCGAAGCCTGAAAGACCGAGACGCTGCGCGAAACAGGTAACCGAAACATGAGTACGATTGTGAGAAAAACCGCCAGTAGGCGGGGTGAGGAATACCTAGAGATGAGCCCGGGAATCGGAGGGAGAGTTGGCGGTGACCCTCGTCATCCTATTCTGTGAGAAATGTGCTGAGAAGTGTCAGAGTGTTAGAAAACGGGTATGGCTCAGGAACTGGTTTGCTGGGCATATTGACCCTGGTAGTATTGAGCGTAGTTGGAATAGTCGTGTGATTGCGAATAGCCACTACTGGGAGCTTGGGCTTGGGGATAGCCGCCGCTGTATCCTGGCTGGCCATAGCCGGGAGCTGCGCCGCTAGGGTAGCCATTATACGGTGGTTGCGGGGGTCGATAGCCTGTATTTTGGGTGCCCGTGCCCGTGCCCGTGCCCAGCGATCCCAAGGCGGACTGCCACACCTCGGGTCGACGCCAAGGGGGAACATTAGAACTGCTGCTTGAGACGTCGCCGACTCCACCTCCCCATGAACCCCTTGCGGAGTCGGGGCCGGGGCCTTTTCCAGTTTCTCCGAGCTCTGCCATTAAGCTAGCATATTCCGAGTCGAATCCCCCTTTCACCATCGCCTGAGAAGGAAAACCGCCTGGACCACTCCCCGAAGAGTCACCCCCGAAGGTGATCCCTTTGTTAACGGTACAGTCGCGCGCCATGTGTCCAGCGCTGCCACACACACGGCAAATGATGTTAGCAGTGAAGTTACGTTGCTCCGGACAGTCGTATTTACGATGGCCGATGCCACCACAATTTTGGCAGATCTGGTTCTCGTCGTCGCGAAGCGTTCCATTGAGTGCAGCTAGCTCGCGGAGCTGATTGCGCTTATGGTCATTTTGGCCCTCGGGAGTTGATGCTGCCTAAATTGATCGAAGCGATCAGCGATTGCACGTATATTCAGGGCCCACGTGGGGCATAGATCATTACTTACGGTCTCGATTACTTTGTTGATCAGCCTAACACAGTGAGTAACTTTCTCTTCGGAATCGGCCAAGACAAGGCAATGCAAGTCCTCTTCGGCATCCTCAGCGTACTGATCTGGACGAGCCTTGCCTTCTTTAACGCTTCCCTTCCCGCGAATGCTGATTTTTGCACCACTCTCTTTCTCCATCTTCTTCAAGCTATTGCCACGGGGTCCGACAAGGAGCCCAAAAAAGTTGATCTCGGGGAACTCCTTGACTGGGATGTATACCTTTTCCGATGGACGTTGAGAGCGCTTCTGTTGGTGGTACTCAACAGGGGGACGGAAGTTTGGGTCGTTCTTCATCGCGCGATCAACGAGGCGGATGCGTTCGTCCTCCAACTTCTTCCTATAACGGACCTCGCGGGTGTTAGTGCGCCGCCCGTGGGCATCATACGTGGGCGGAGGAGAAGGAGATCTAGAAGACAATGTAACTCAGTACTTATGTGTAAATCATACAGAAAACAGGACATACCTTTCACGTTCCGGAGGAATGAAATCATTCAACCTAAGCTTCCTATTAATTTCCTCGAGACGGAGGTGGATAGCATAATTGTCAAGCTGCGCCTGGGAAACACCCGCCGCGGAGATAGCCGTTGGAAGGCCAGGAATATCTGTCTTTGCATCTCCCCAACGACTACGTTTCTTCCGGGTTGCCTCAGCTATACGAAGTAGTCATAAAATGTCAGGGTTAGTTTCGGTGGTTAGGGTTAGTGTAAAACGCCCGGGAAGTGGTTTCAAATATCACAATGACAATGGGCATTCAGAATGGAATCGAGAGCGATTCAGGGTTCCGCTGTCGCCTATATGCACGATGCGATGAAGCGAATAAGTAGCAGCCGACTTACCAGGCGTGGGTGTGCCAGACGATGGGGATTCCTCCCTCATTCGGAAACCGTCATCCCTCGGACGAGGATATGCAGAAGGAGATGGTTGGGCTAACTGCGGCGGGGCTGATTCCTCCACGGGTGCAGGGCCAAATCGACGGCGATTTCCACCGAGAGGAACTTTGATGGGGGATAAGCACGGAATCACATGAGACGACAAAGAAGAAAGACGCACTATCATTAGTCCCTGTGATCTGTTTTGTTGCGGGCCTCCACATGAGAACAGTGCGACTTTGGAGAGTTTGTAGATATCGAGGACGTGGAAGGAGAGACCAAGAGGTGGATGAAACTGACGAGGACCATTCCTCACCTATTCAAACTCAGCCGTGCTGACTAAGGGACCAGAGCTAAGACACGTGAGTAAGTCAATGACTCCGGCAGTGCCAGTCTCACGTATCTTGTCCTTGTCCTTGTTTATGGCCAGCAAACGCACGGTGCCAGAAGGTGCGACCCCTGGCCTTACACTCCAGGTTATGCTTAAAATATAGTCAAGGCTCGCCTGAGACCCCTTCTAGCAAGCGACTTCGTTCAGTGGCAGATGAGGATTACATAGATGTGGATAACACTGAGGACGATCGCATTGCTGCAGACGCGGCTCTCGTGCCCCGTGGAGCTACCATCAACTTCAGCGCATTGACACGTAAATTGGCTGAAGAACGGCGAAACGCAGGTGGTGATGGCCATCCGTCTCTTCCACCTCATAGACGACTACAAGACAATCTAGTGTCACACATCTTCATGGACCAGGACTTCTCCTGGTTGCACCTCAAGCCCGACCACGCTTCCCGTCCCCTCTGGATTAGCCCCGAGGACGGTCATATCATTTTGGAGGCCTTCTCCCCAATCGCCGAGCAGGCCCAGGATTTCCTTGTTGCAATTAGCGAGCCGGTCAGCAGGTATGTGTCTTCCTGTCTTCGCAGACACCTGGTACCGTCATTGTAACATGTCCTCTCCAGGCCGAGTTTCATTCATGAATACAAGCTCACATCGTATTCGCTGTACGCTGCGGTGTCTGTGGGACTGCAGACTGAGGATATAATAGACGTATGTCGATGCTTCAGCCCCTCTTCGTCTGGTCTTACTTTTCTACCGTAAGGTTTTAAATCGGTTGTCTAAGGTAACGTACCATTCAGGCATCCTGCGCGCTCTGAGCCCAACTTGGAATTGAAGGTCCCAGTGCCGGAGACCATCACCAATTTCATTCGGGAGCGCACTTTATCGTATGGGAAAGTCAAGCTCGTGCTCAAGCACAACAAGTATTATGTGGAGTCCAGCCATCCAGAGACGCTCCAGCTCCTGCTCAAAGACAAAACCATTCGTGATGCGAGGGTCGCCTCTCAGCCTGGCGACGCCAATAAAATGACAACGTTCACAACCGCCAAGGCACCTGTCAAAGGGGGTTTGGTAATTCCAGGCACAAAAGACGTCGAAAAGAAACAAGAGGATGCCACCAACTCCAAGTCAACTCCGGGTGCCTCGGCAGGGGCCAGCAATTCCGATGGGGACCTTTTTACATCCGTTGTTGGCGTTGAGATTGGCACGCATTTCTCCACTTCAGAACTCTCGTGTAATGGCTTACGTACGAGCTGCCAGACGAGATTGATGAAGACGATGAGAACGTCCACGCCTTCGAGATCGACGATGCCAAGATCGACGTGAGTTTCTGTCACGAATCGTAAATGCACGGCACTGAACTCCCACGAATCCTAGGACGTGAAAAAGCGCTGCAATGAGCTCGAATACCCCATGCTGGAAGAATATGATTTTCGTAATGATACTGTGAATGCCAATCTCGATATAGATCTCAAGCCGGCCACAGTCATCCGCCCATATCAGGAGACGAGTCTGAGTAAAATGTTTGGAAATGGGTGCAGTGTCGTCTCAACATTTCGGCGCCCTTTCCACGCGACTGACGGGCCTCTCTTACGGTATGTTCCAGGAGGGCCCGCTCGGGGATCATCGTACTACCATGTGGGGCTGGAAAGACGCTCGTTGGGATCACAGCCGCATGCACAATCAAAAAGTCGTGCCTCGTGCTTTGTACCTCATCGTGAGTCTCGCCACCTGGCTACGCTGCGTGGCCGCCGCCCATTGTCTAGCTTGGATTGACATAATCATGAACCAGCGTTTCAGTGATGCAGTGGCGGCAGCAATTCATGCAATGGTCAAATGTGACAGACCGCCAGATTGCGGTGTTCACAGCCGATCAGAAGGAGAAGGTGCGTAGGGTGGTTTCCTAACTGCACGTCGCGGGGTGATCGAGCCATACCCGTTGGGTACCACATGAAGTTCGCGGGTGAAAGCGGGGTCGTCGTCTCCACGTATTCGATGGTCGCGAACACTCACAATCGGTCATATGAGTCCAAGAAGATGATGGAGTTTCTGACGTCTCGAGAATGGGGATTCATACTCTTGGACGAGGTTCATGTGGTTCCTGCAAACATGTTCCGTCGCGTGGTGACCACGATCAAAGCACATTCCAAGCTTGGCTTGACGGGTGCGGCGCCCATCAATGTGTAAGGATACTGTGTCATCCCTTGGCTGATGGTCTGTATACAGCGACGCTGGTTCGGGAAGATGACAAGATAGCTGACCTGAACTATATGATCGGGCCGAAGTTGTATGAGGCTAACTGGATGGACTTGGCCGCGAAGGGTCACATTGCCAATGTTCAGGTACGAGCTCCCAGATACGGAACCCCTGACCCTTATTCGACACCACACCAAACTGACGGCGGCTAGTGTGCCGAAGTGTGGTGTCCCATGACTCCTGAATTCTATCGGGAGTACCTAAGGGAACAATCACGTAAACGCGTGCTGCTTTACTGTATGAATCCACGAAAGTTCCAGGCATGTCAATTCCTTATCAAGTACCACGAGGACAGGGGGGACAAAGTGATTGTGTTCTCCGACAATGTTTTCGCACTCGAGGTACGCCCAAAACAGATTTGTCGTGGCGCTGGCAGAATTGTTGATTCAGGGAATGCGATAGGCATATGCCAAGAAACTAAAGAAACCATACATTCATGGGCAAACAGGGCAAGTTGAGCGAATGCGTATCTTGCAACATTTCCAGCACAGCCCCGAAGTGAATACGATATTCCTTTCCAAGGTATTTGTCCTGGTTACACTTCGTGGAGTCATTTGTAATTCATGTGGGTAACCAGGTTGGCGATACTTCCATAGATCTTCCGGAAGCGACGTGCTTGATCCAGATCTCTTCGCATTTTGGTTCCCGTCGGCAGGAAGCTCAGCGTCTGGGTATGTTCGAAAAAAAAAAAAAAGAGTGGGGCCATTTCTGAATGACACTTATCAGGGCGAATTTTACGGGCGAAGCGTCGGAACGATGAGGGGTTCAACGCGTTCTTTTACTCGCTCGTGTCGAAGGACACGCAAGAGATGTATTACAGCACAAAGCGGCAGCAGTTCCTGATCGACCAGGGATATGCGTTCAAAGTGATCACACAACTTGACGGGATGGACAACATGAAAGACTTGGTGTACAAGACGAGGGAAGAACAGATCGAACTGGTGACGACCGTGCTGATGCAGTCAGAAAGCGCAGCGGATCTCGGAACGGACATTCGAGGAGGCGAAGGCGATCTGGCCGGAACAATTACGTCGAAAGATTTCGGGGCGCCTGTACAAAGCAAGATGCCAGGCGCTCACCGAACCATGGGATCATTGACGGCCCTGAGTGGTGCTCAACACATGTCATACGTGGAACAGAACAAATCAGCGAACAAAAAACTGGCAAAGGAGAAGGCACCACGGCATACACTGTTTGCGAAACGAGATCGGGACGTGGCAGCGGCGAAAAAGGAGGCGAAGCGGGGAGGAGGTCCCTGAAGGCTGGGTGTGGTTGTCGTGTCGGGATCGGGATGGAGGGATCATGTGGTCAGGTGGGCGACAAGGGGTAACATGCACAGCAAGGAGAGATAAATAATAATAGTAAATAAATACAGATAATATTTTAACGAAAAAAAAAAAATCGAAAAGGAATGACAGTGATAGAAGAAGTCTGGAACTGAACTGGAACAGAAGACGTTTTGATGATGATCGCCTGACAGGGAAGGCTAGGGTCGCACCAAAGTGGTGGGTCGGGAGTCTAAAATGATCGAACGAGAAACGAAGGAGTGTTGCGAGGGAGAAATACAAGGTGGAAAAAGGGAGTAAAAAGGATGAGGGGGAGGGGATACGAAAAAAAAAAAGGGGGGGGGAGGGAGGGGGAGGGGAAGGGAATACCCCAAAGGTGAGAGAGTGAGAGAGAGATCGACGCGTCTAAAGGCGGCTAACGACGATTCAGTCAGTTCTCTCTATTCATTCAATCTTGGCGCTCAGCTCGTTAAGGACAGGACGGGGGAAGGGCACATGTTACGGGTTCCCTCCTCGTATATAGCCATGAAACTCAGCTCCGCTCCCTGTCCATTTATCCCTCCGCATCCGCTCTCTTTCCCGTCCCCCCGATGTCTTCGAAAAGAGGCAGAAAACGCAACGACAACTTGCCCCCTAACCGTGCTAGAGATGTCCAGAGAGCCTTCCGGGCCCGTCGTGCCGCCCATCTCGAAGTCCGTACCTCTTCGTTATTTCAAACTTTGCCGCACATTCGTCCTCTCACATGTTTTACCCGATCCATTCTTCTTACTCACGATCGCTTTCTCTCAACGCCCACTCTTCTTCAAATTAGGCCCTCGAGCATCGCGTCGCAGAGTTGGAGGAAGAAAACGGTAACCTCCGCGCCGCCTTGAACTTGCCCCCAGCCAACAGGCCTGCGCTGGGCAAAGGCCCCACCGGAAAAGACAAACCAAAGACAAGCGCGGCACCTCCCCCTCGTTCGTCTCAGGCTGCCGCGCTCGACGTCGGAAGCCGTGCGGGGTCCTCCGTCGATTCCCCCACGTCTACCAGGGCGCAATCCCTTTCCCCCTCAACGATCACCGCCACCATGCGCCCGTCCTCGAACACCGTTCACAGCCTCGAAGGTGGCTCGTGGGATCAAGGAATGATCATCGGCGAGGAACAGCAGAACCATCATCACCACCACCACCACCACCCGTCGGGGGCGTCCACGTCGACGGCATATCCGTTGTCAGGCGTGCCGCAGCCGGGCGGTCCGCACGCGAAGAGCACCCCCTCCCAGTTCTCGTCGTACGGGAGCACCGCCGCCCAGTCGTCCTCCCGGACTACCCTCCCGGGGACGATGTACATGGCTACCGTGCCGCAAGGCACCCAAAACTTTACCCACACAGCCGACCGCCCGCTGGGAGAGACGACCTACGGCGGTGCCGGGGGCACCACGGCTGGTGGTGGGAGTGGCGGCGGGAACTATGCCGTGCGTGATCCGAGGGATGACCACCAGCAGCGCTTCCCCCCCTATTCTCAGCAGCCTTCGTACTCTGCCGCCGAGGGTGGCACTCACCTTTCGCAGCATTCGCCATCCACGACCCTACACTACACCACCACACAGCAACAGCGCGACCCGTCCTCACCCGCGCAAACGCCTGTCCCTTTTGCCCACCGGCGTTCCATCACAGATCCACAGGGGTTCTCGTCTCTCGTGAATCAGTACCCTCACCTACCCCCTCCTTCGGGGCTCCGTCGACTCTCGCCTCCACGACTGGCGGAAAGTTCCCACTCTGTGCGACCGTCGTTTAACGGTGGGGGCAGTTAATGTGTCATGAACGTCCTTTATTTATCGCACTCTCTCGCCCAGGGTTGATCTAGGTTTTTTTTTCTTAGGCATACGTCTTTGTCTTTCCTTCAACACTTTGTTCTAATCCTCTCGCCCGTTATCCTCCCTTCGCTATCCTTTGTCCTACCACTCGCACGTTTTTTCGTAACCCCCACTGTCGGTGATGTTTCTGTATCATTATTTTGATCGCCCGATGTTTTGCGGTTACCTTTGTATGTCCTATTCATACGGACGATACTGAGGGGTTTCTGCCAAGGCTGGCCTTTGGACTTTTTTGACAAAGACCGCAAAGATACTGTAGCACTCTTTGGGGCGTCTTTACATTCCGCCAAAGTCCCTATGTTTATCAGGCACACCGTTCGTGTCTCCCTATCAGAACTAGTCTCATTTCCTCCTAATTTCTCGTCTGGATATCACCATTTATATATGCTTTACATAAAGCTAATCCGAATGCGTTGAGCAGTAGCGATCCTGGGACAAGCGCAATCGCGGCACGCCGGTATCCAAACACGCACTCCCACTCGGCCAGCCGTGTGACTTTGACACGCGTGAGTCAGATGACGGGGCCCAGCAGACACCAATCCACACGCCCATCTGGGCCGTATCGTGCTTCGAGCCAGTCATTCGCTTTTCGAAAATGACCATTGCCGAAGAATCCCCTGCTCGCGCTCAGTGGGGAAGGGTGCTAAAAATGTGGAGCGCGCGCTCCGATCATCAGCACGCGCCGTCGCGGTGGTACACGGACAGGAGGGAACCCCACTTACAGCACTCGAGAGAATCAGGTGTTTGGTCTGTTGGGGTTAAACATCAACACGTGCGATTACGAAAGGGGGGATTGGAGACGTCAACATCCAATAAGGAACAAGGGAGAAAAAAAAAGGAGAGTGGAAGCGAAGAACGAAAGAAGGAAGGGAGGGGAAGGGGGGAGAGGGGTCCCAGAGGGACCAGACCCCCCGTGAGGTTGGCGCTGAACGAGCGGCTCACCTTGCTAAGCTTCGCGACGCGCTTTGCGGCCCACGCGCCCCAGGCGAGGAACACGACGCCTCGGCCGAAACCGGACTTCTCACCAAGATTGGCGCCACCGTAACGGTCGACGACTTCGATGACTCGATCCGTGAACTGCTCCCAGCCCTTGCCCTGGTGCGAACCGGCGGAGCGAGCGCGCACGGTCAGGCAGGTGTTGAGCATCAGCACGCCGGCCTCGGCCCACGCCGTGAGGTTCCTGCAGATAGATGGGAAAATTGGGAAAGGAAGGGGAAGAGAGAAGATAGTATTAGGACGTGTGCAACACGTGCCGTCGGCAAGATACAAAAAAAAAAAGAGAGAGAAAAAGGGAAACAAAAGAGGGGGATCGGTGGAAGAGGCGTCAGGGAACTTACGCACCCGTGCTTTGGGGGGACGAAGTCCGAATATTCGGCCTTGATTTCCGCATAAATCTAAGGCGCGCCCACCACGAAAATGAGTGACAGCTGTCATGGGAAAGAGGGATGGCGTATGGGGGGTAGGGGAGGAGGGGGAGGGGGGAGAATGGGTAGAGCTAAGGGCGGCTTACATTCCTCAGCGAGGGTGGCGTAGGAACACCGTGTGGCACCGAGAAGCAGAGACCTGTCGGCAACAAGGTGCGAAAGGCGGTGGGTTAGTAAAAAAATAATTGTGTAACCGATTGCATCGGAGGCAAGGGCGATGAGAGGCGCCCAGTTTCGCGTACCGTGCGCTTGACCAGGCCCGTGGTAGGGGTCTTGGCCAATCATGACGACTCTGACTTTGCCAAGAGGGGTATAATTCGACCATGAATAGATATTCCGCGCTGTGTTCCAGCCCACCGCATCCGTGAGGACAGCCAAGAACGGGACGATGAGAGTGGGGCACGCGCAGACGGGATGGAAACTTACGTGCAGGGTATACCTTGAGGTCTTGTGCGTTATCGTCGGGTACTTGCACGCCCTCCTTCCAAAGGAACTCCTTCAGGGAGATAAAGTACGGCTTCTTAATTTCGTCTTTGAGAACTTTCAGCCTGATCGGAGATCGCGTTATGATAAGTACCCGTGTCTTATAGATTTCGTAGGAGCGCGCGCCTACCAGCTCTTGCCCATGGTTTCGCATTCTAGTTTCAAGAGTCTTTTCTGGTCCTCGGTGAGTGAGGTCGTGTACTCGGACAAAGAGAAGGGGATGGAGTTGAGGGCCTGTTGGCCAGAAGAACTCCCGCCTAGGGGGAACTGCGCCCCAGTCGCAGAGGAGGTGGACGGCTTGTTGCGAGCACTGGACGCCGCAGCCGCAGCCACCTTCGGCTTTTTAGATGGCGCCTCTGAGCCTTGGCCAGGGGTAGAGTCGAACATGTCAAAGAGGGTCCTCTGACGCTTCCCATTGGAAGTGGATGTACGTTTTGTCTTTGCATTCTCGTCATTGTCAGACGAAGCGGCGATTACGGAGGGTTTATCATCGTTAGTAGAAGCCGCTGTAGCCTGAGAAGATGGCTGTTCTAGGTCTTCCAAATAAACGAGACGGCTCTCAGATGGTGTGGACATTAATACGAAGGTTCGTCGAACTATGAGATGGGTGGTGGACGGAGGCACTTTCAAGTTAGCCTGAGACACCGTGACGCGTCAAAACGCGTCAATACCGGAGTCACGATCATGTGCGCGGACATTCGCGGACCTAGAACTACGGCAAACTCCCCATTTGTTACTCACGGTAGCCCACCACAACTGGGTTTGAGGCTTCACTTAGTAGATTGTCATCGTACTGCGCTGCTCTTATTCTGCCCGAGGTCATGCAGTTCAGTTCAACTTGCGAGCACCACCTTTTTCGGTGCTATCTAACCCCGACAGGCGCTTCCCAATCTGAGGGGAATCTGTCCCTTTGGCCCACGCGGCGAGGCAGTGCAACCGTGCGACGCCTGACCACCTAGGAGAATATTCTGTGCCGGTTCCGGAACAATATCGTGTGAGATCGAAACCGCTTAAAGGACCTTTTTTCCCGACAGCTCGTCTCCAGGCTCATGTGTCTAGCGGGCGGCGACATTTTTTTTGTGGCCCCTCGCAATGCAACTACATAACTGACAGTATTCTTTCTCCTGTGGCAATCACTCCCACCAATCACAAGATAGAGAGTCCCGGGAATTGGCTGCGGCGTTCCCGGTCACAACTGATTGCATGGGGGGAGACCTACCACAAGCATGAGATTGCGGTCAGCATTCTCTCAGTGTCATGACACCCCTGTACAATTTTTTTTTGATGCAGTTGCCACGTATCCGGCCATGGAAGCAAGGACACAGGATACTTCCACGTGTCTTAGGTTTTCTACGATTTTTTCGGAGGCCGGCTGCAGTGGGTTGGACCTAGGAACCACATGGCCACCCCAGCGGTTGCTCCTAGGATCAACGGAAAGAGATAAGGGCTGGAAATACGTTTCAGGTTTCGGTCACGCCTCGTGCATCTGATGAGAAACTGATGTGGACGGACTGGGATAGACAGTCGGGGGAGCCAGGGCACAACGGTTGTGAGCCATACCCGAATAGGAAGACCCAGCTTCCCGCCAGCCGTCATCGAGTGCCAAACTGGAGAGGAGAGCCCAAAACCGAAAAGTGGACTCATTTGGCGCATTTTTTTGCGTTCGAGCATATGAACGAGGAGGACCGTTTGATCGACCCCGTGTTCGATGACTGCCTCGGTGTTCTTAATAAACTACCACACGGCCCGGATGTTCCGGTCATGCGTGTGCCAACATTGCCTGGGCCGAAAAACGGGCGCTTCGTCGACGTGGTGCGCCAACGGGGCCCAACGAGGCCACGTCTTTCAACGGCAACGGCGAGCGAACCAGTTGGCTCAATTCACCCCAGGGCAGTAGTCCCAAAGTATTCACACAATTCCAAATTCTCCACACTCGAGCTCTACTCCATCACCTCCACATCCCAAACTGGCTGCTGGGCGCTCAGACGTCACCACACGCAGAGGTCATACCGGAGGACGTGTGGGGCGACGCCGCCCGGGTTCATTTAACGCGACCATGGTGACACACGCGTCGCCAACGCTGGATTGGAGCACGAGCTATCAAGCGGGTTCCTCCAGGTGAGTCTCTCCTTTCCGTTCGCGCCCCTTTGTCACGTACGTTACTTCGTGTTTTCTTGTCGTGTGCGACCGCATGCTGCGCAAGGATCGTGAGAAAAAGGCGCGAGTGGGAGCTCCGTTCGCTGACCGCATGTTTCGGATCTAGTTCTGCGTCGGGTTTGAGCACCGATGACGACGAGACCGACGATGACGCACACACCGTTGTCGGGAGACGCGGTTCCGTGAGTGTCGAGACGACGCGTGGCAGTGGCGGAGAATCGAATCGAAACCCACCACGTGCGCCCAGTCCTCCGCCACTGCCCGCGTCGAGCTCGGACGGCTCCAAGGCAAACGGCCGTTCCAGCACGCTCAATCGACGCGCATTCACGCGTTCTCGTTCTCCCGCTCCGCAGTCTCTCGTCATGAACGGTATCATGCCTCAGCCTCCTCTGCCCTCCCCGCCCGCCTTCCTCCGCCCACGCGCCACTGGGCCCGCCCCTTTCGTCCTCCCCGGGACGCTCTCCATTAGCCTTTCCTCCTGGCTGACGCCCTGGCAGTACAGACTTCGCATAGACGTGAGACTTGCTGCGGAGGGGGCCATCTTGATCTTGGCCCTCGCTTGCGCGTCAGAAAAAGTGCGATCCTCTTCGAGCGCATTATTGCCATCCGATGATGGGCTATCCATCGGTACGCTTTGCTTCTCTCCATGAAATGCCGTCCCATGCCAATCTTGTACACGTTAGAGCTCTATGCCGTCATGTTTGCTTCCTTCACTTACATGGTCTGGAATCACTCCTCCTGCACAAGAATCCTCCCTTTATCCAAGACGGCTGACTCGGCACCAACCAACTCTCCCTCAACCTCTCGTCCTCAAGAGTCGCGCGTGCCCCGTCGCGGTACGACAACTATCAACTCGCCGAGCCCTGAAAACCGAGGTTATGTGTGGATGACCGTTCCGAAGAACTATAGGTCAATTTCTGACAGTGACTTTTGTGTCACTTTTCTGATTGACCGTTTTGTTCAGGAGCTCATCTGATGATGGACTTATCAGCGGGCTTATTCTAGGACCGCTGATCACCTCCGCGTTGTATTACGTGGCTCTCAAGGTTGACACACCGCTCGAAGGCACACCTCATCCCCCATTTTGGCATATCGAGCACCCATGGCGTCTCAGTAACGAAACTGCTTTCACCCCACTTCAGGCACTTGCCCTCTCACGCCGTAATGCCGTGGACCTGAGCACGCTTTGTTCAACCACTCTGCTTATTCATGTATATGCATCGCACTGGTTCGAATGGCGCCATCGCAAGTACCACAGAGTTTCCGAAAACGAGCGCGGCTCGGTTCCTCGTAGCGAGGCACGGAAGGGGAAGCTTTATATTGTTTTCACCTTTCTCGTATGTGCGTTCCTTCTCGGGTTGCGCTTTGCGCTCGATCGTGCGCGGGTTGGTCTGTGGAGACGTGAGTTCCCAGGCGTTCTTACTCCCTCGAACCCACTATATGACGTTATGAATACCAGACCTGTCGTACTGGGAGGTCGCGTCGGGTTCTGTCTTTTTCCAGTTCTCGCTGTACATCGCCGTCCGACTCGCTCATCGTGGTTTCACACTCGGCGAGCTTGGCCTGGTGGTATTTGGCGCCACTGCGTTGTTCACAGAATTGGTCAGCTTGACCGTTGCGAGGGTACGCATCGGTTCTGGATGTGTCTTCACATGTCGATATTGACGCCACTTGTCGACTTCCCACGAAATAGATATGGCCCGTGACGACGCTTTACATCAAAACGTATCGCTTGCCCACACCGTTGCTCATCTATCAGTTAGCTCTCATTCCCGGGTCGCTGTTGACGGGCTTTCTGCTTTCGCCTTTACTTACACTCTCCCGGCACATCGCGCAACGGCCCGTGCGCCGTCTGCGATTCCCGCAGGAGAAGCAGCTGCATAGGCGCGCACTCGCCGTTGGGTTTTATCTCGGCACGGCCCTCATCGTGGGCGGGCTGATCGGCATTTGGACACAGTGGCTCCTGCGTGGGCGTGACCCGTGGCTGTGGGTTGTCTTCTGGCTGCTCGAGGGCCCGTGCCCTTGGACTCGCCCTACGCTCCTTACATACTGGGCCGTGCTCGGTGGTATTAGCGTTTGGGGATGGAATCGGCAGCTGGCTCGCTCGCGTCGCTTCCGGCCACGGCTGCCTACCGGCAACGAACCAGTGATGGACAGTGGTGCCGTCGTACCATCGGGGACCGAGCCAACGTCCCCGGTGTCAGGGTCACTGTCGCTAGCGTCAGTGTCGCTGACGTCCTCAGCTGTCTCGTCGGCATCGTCGGCAGTCTCGGCGATGTTCCCTACGGTAGGAATCCCACACCTCCCAACCGACCTTGGACTTGGCGCGAGTGAGTGGCTTGACGCGGCGGATCGGCGCGTACCGACACTAGGACTAAACGCGCGGCGTAAGTTCTTTCACGCGCTCGCAGTGGTCATGTTCGTGCCTGGCGTGGCGGCGGATCCTGCGTTCACGCACTTGGCCTTCAGCGCGGCGTTTGCGCTCTTCGTGTTTGCGGAGTACGTGCGGTACTTTGCACTGTACCCGTTTGGGGCAGCCGTACACGTGTTTATGAACGAGTTCCTCGACGCGAAGGATAGCGGCACCGCCATCTTGAGTCACTTTTACCTGCTGACGGGGTGCGCGGGCGCACTTTGGTTTGAGGCGTAAGCACAATTTCCTGACAGGATGCGCGATGGCGTTGAGTCACATGGATCGATGATCGCTGATATCTGCTGTAGACCTTCCCGTTTATTGTTGTACACCGGGATCTTGACAGTCGGAATAGGAGATGCCGTGGTACGTTTCGATTGACATGGGAGATGTGGTCATTCATAGTAGTGGGGGCCCTAATTACGCGCACAGGCATCTGTGGTGGGAAAAAGGGTGGGGCGATACAAGTGGTCACCCACGACACCCAAGACATTGGAAGGAAGTGCCGGATTCACACTCTCGGTGGTGGCGTTTGCGTGGGCGCTGCGAGTTTGTGGGTTAGTGGAGGATTTCTCGGTAAGTTTGTATTGTATTTTATTTGGTGGCTACACCTGCTGATCTCTGCGGGAAATTTTCAATAAGGTTGTGCGATACGGTACGATTATTGGACTTGGGTCGGTTCTAGAGGCCATGTCTGGACAGAACGATAACATTGTCTTACCTGTGTACGTATGGAGTATGTTGGCGATAGGACTATTTCAGTAGGCATATTCCTTAGAAAAATTATATTTAAAAAAAAAAAGGGTTTGCCGTGCCGTAAATGATCATTGATCAAGAGTGGATGTGACGTCATTTGTAGGTGGAGTCAAGATTCGGGAAACGGCGGCACTTACCTCCATCCATCCATCACACCGGCCAGGGCCAGAGCTAGGGCCAAGGCTGGCCATTTTTGCCACGCCACGGCCGGGGCCAGCGAAGCGAAGAACGAGTCTGAGTTCGACCTCACGAATCCGACTTGGAATACCGATAGAGGCCCGTGTAACTAGCCACATCCCGATGCTCTCTTACAAGTGAAAAAAAGGAGTAAAAGAAAACAACGAAACCGGGACGCATACACGCATATACACGTTTCAAGCCACATGCAGGACCAACAAGCTTCGGCCCCACAGATAGTGGATCTAGACCGAGGCCGCCAACCACTGTCCACCACCTCCGTACTCCTCACTCCTCAATCGGTGGCCAATCTTTCTCCCTCTTCCACCTCCTCTTCCTCCCCCCTCCCTAATGCCCCTTTGGCAACCCAGAAGCGCGCTTCTAGTCGCGCGAAACGTTTTCAAATAGCTTCTCACTTGAAACCGATCACCGTTCCATCCCCTTCATCTTCCAACCATCTCGGCTCACCCATCGTGTCTTATTCTTCCTCTTCGGATTCCCACCCCCACGCGTCGTCTCGTCGCGATCCTGATTTAACCGCGGATTCTCTACACAAAGGCCTGCGTCCCAAATCCTCCTACCACCAGTCTCTCTTGAATTTGCGCGACGAGCTCCACAAAACGTCCGATTCTGGTGTGTACCACTCTAGCGTCAGCCCAGCGGGTTTCGTATCGAACGCTGATTTGCCATTGCTACCCCCCGCTGCAACGATCACTAGCTAGTCTCCCTCGCGCGTTGGATATGGCGTCCACCGCGATCGTCGACCCTACTAGTATAACTGAGCCGTCCGAATACGGCTGGGCTAGCTTTATTGCCGCCTACGCCGTCGGTCGTTGGGAACCTCATAAAGCACCACCACCTCCACGCTCCTGTTTCGAGCGCCAACATCAAACTCCCTCCTTGGCCGGCTCGCCGCCCGAGGAATCACCTGATTCTCATATATTCTCGATCTCCTCATCAGGAATCGCTGGGACTGTTTCGAACGCATTATCAACTGGCACCCCACGAGGCGCTCCTTTACCGCATGCTCCATCGGATGCATCGGCCCCTTTGTCGCGGAAAAGCGACACTCCGCCCCAGACGACCAGCCCACCCTCCACAGGATCGTCGACGCCGACACAGTCCTCGGGATCTTCCTCGCTGGTGTGGGGACCGTCAACGTCTCGCCGTACCTCGACTATTAACATTGCATCATCCATACCTCATCGTCTTCGCAGTTCCTTTGCTGATACCCGGACATCCACGGATACTCGTCCGATACTTGACGCGCTCCCGACATCGACTTCGGCGCCAGTTGTACCACACGCAGACGCTACGACAACAGCGGCCGCTATGCGCTGGGCTGCTGCCCGAGTCAACATCGCGCCATTAGCTTTGCCATCCCCCGAACACGAGCTGACAGACCCATTTCGGAATGTGCGCACGGCGATCCCGGGTTTGAATCCACCTGATGTCCCATTGGGGCCACAATCTCCTCGTCATCGGCAACGACTGGGAAGTTTTTGGGAGGGTACCATTGACGTAGAACGGTCGACAGCGCTACCATCTACGCTTAGTGCCATTCAAGGCAGCCCACCTTCAACGCCTCCAACTGCTGATAGCTCCGACGCCAGTACTGAGCCGCTGAGTGCGTCGGCTGTCGCGCCGTCCCCACCGTATGTCACACCTGCATCGGTGCCCCTGCGGCCTTCGACGGGGAATGATGACGACTACTTTGGTGTCGCTGCACTTTCGACGTCACCAGAGTCAGTGTCAGTTCTCAATTCGATGCGACAACATCCATCATCTGAACCAGAGGTTGCACAGACAGTTCCTGTTACCTCGCGTCGCGTAAACCTCACGCGCCAGCCATCATTCCCTCCTCCCAGCAAGACCACCGGACTCTCGGTTGGACTACCTTCTCCTACGCGCGGTGTAGATTCGGGCGCCGGTCGGGCAGTCAAGGAAGAAACTATGTTCCTTGAGCTTGGTTATCTTGCACCGCCATATCCACCCGATGAGCTCGAGCGCCGCCGTGCTCTGTATCAATTCAATATTTGGAACACGGGGCCGGATATTAACTTTGAGAGAATAGAACATCTCACAAAGCTGGTGTTTAGTACAAAGACGGTCATTATTAGTTTGATTGATGGGAATGAACAGTATGTCGCCGCCGCATGGGCTTGACAGGATTACTAATTACCCTCCCAGATGGATGAAGTCAGCTTGTAAGTGACATTGCCGTAGCCGTGAAACCCGCGGCGGATGTAACCAACAAGTCCATAGCCGGTTGGGTGTACCCAACGTTTCCTCGCATGAGCTCCATATGTGCGCATGCAGTTTTGCTACGGTATGTCCCGGGTTCCTGCCACATCCCACATACAGGTATTTCCTCACCCTGCCACAGCGGCGACGAACCTATGGTCATTCCTGACACTTATGCCGATTGGCGCTTTGCAAAGAATGTGAGCTAGAGTCTATTTTGAAAGGTGATGGACCTAAGCATTCCTCGGGAATAATAATTTAGCCCCTGGTCACCGGGCCACCACACGTTCGCTTCTACGCGGGTGCCCCGCTACGCACTCAGGAGGGGTTTAACATTGGTACCCTCGCCATAATGGACGATGCGCCACGAGTCGAGTTTAGCCCTCGGCAGCGCCATACGTTAAAAGAGTTTGCTGTGAGTTGAGCTATGTCGTCGTTCGACTGCGGTGCATGAGTTCCTAATCGTTATAGGCAATTGCGATGCGTGAAATGGAGCTGTGGCGGGATAAGATTCAACTTCGAATACGTGATCGCATACAAACTTCGGTAAGTGCAGATCTTGGCAGCCGTGTCCATTGCGGTTAGGTTACAACTGGCCGTCACAGATGGAACAGTTCACACGCGAATGCCTCGAGATTGACTCTGAGACGAGCCCAGAGTCAGAAGAAACTCGACGAGTGAAGAACCCACTCTCGATGGATAGGGTCTATCAGCGCGCAGCGAAACTGGTGAAAAAGACGCTAGACGTAGAAGGTGCACTCGTCATGGACATGTCGCACGGCGAGGTGCTTGAAACTGTCGGTGCGGAGGCCGTCATGTCTGTCATCGTGCATAGCGCAGAAGATACTACGACGCACCAAGTGCAAGGGGACGCATGCGTTCGTATCTGGGATATGTTCATGAAATACCCTGATGGCCGTATATTCGAGGCACTGGTTCCTGCCCCTCTCCGCCCTTTCTTACCGAACGGGACGCAGTATGCGCTTTGTAAGTCTGACTTCTCCGAGGTGAGGTGAATGACGGGAAATAATAACTTGGTAGGTGTCCCTATTTTCAACATCGACAAGCGACCGTTTGCTATGCTTTGCGCATACAACTCGTCGGAACAAGGCAGACGATACGTGCGTATCAGCATTCAGTGAGGATTACCTCCTGACGGGGGCATTACAGCTTGAGGGACACGAGTTGTCTTATTTAAGGGCTATCGGTGTGTTATTCTTAAGCCTCAAATGGTATCAGACGATTTACACATGGCGCCTTTTTAAGGTGTGATAATTCTATCCGCTGTGCTAAAACGACGGATGACGCTCGCCGATAAAGCAAAGAGCTTGTTCATATCTAAGTAAGCTACAAATTTCACATTCCGAGACTCTGGCACCGTTTGACGCCTTCATGTTTAGCATCTCTCATGAGTTACGCACTCCTTTACATGGCATCTTGGCGGCGGCAGAGCTTCTCTCTGACACGCAACTAAATCACACCCAGTCGTCCTTTTTGCAGACGGTGCAGGCATGCGGCACGTCGCTAGTCGAGACTGTAAATCATGTGTTGGATTTTACTAAGCTCAGTGGGAATTCTAAAGCAGGAGGCGTGGAGCACGTCATCCGAACGACAAAGTATGTCCCTCGCCACCATCGTCCATCCTACCTTACAAACCCCATGGAATTCTCTCTCTCCGTTCCCCAGGATGGATGTTCTGCAATTAATAGAAGAGGCCGTGGAGGGATCTTGGATTGGGCATCGCGCACGCTTGCTCACACAGCAGCAGGAATCAGAGATCGGTAGTTTTTATGCTCCACCAAGACAGGATGGCAGTGGGAAAAGGCTGGTCGAAATTGTTATCGAGATTGGTGACAGGGAAGAAGTAAGTCTCACGGTCCGGGTGTCATTTTCCTCACCATCAGCCAATCTATGGGCGCTCATGGCCCAATCTAGGGGTGGCTTCTCAAGCTCGAGAAAGGAGGTATCCGAAGAGTACTAATGAACGTATTTGGGAACAGCCTGAAGTTCACAACGGTTTGTTTCTCCACTGGTTAGATGGCTCCCGTTTTTGGCTTCTGATATAAAAACTGGTAGGATGGTTACGTGCATGTGATCGTCCGTCAGTTGCCACGCACCCAAGACATGCCCCTGGACAAGGTCAAGCTTGAACTAGTAGTAGCTGACACCGGCAAGGTGCGTATATATTGTCACCGAAACAGAGCTATTTCGACAGGAGAACAACAGGGAATCAGCCAGGATTTTCTCAAGGCAAGAATTCGATCGATCATCAGGGGAAGTGTGTTATTGATAAGTGTCCTCAGAACCAACTCTTTCACCCATTTTCCCAGGAGAACCCGATGCAAACAGGCACGGGACTGGGTTTGGCAATCGTGAACAGCATCGTACAGTCCAAAGGAGTTGACGGTAAGGTTGATGTATGGAGCGCCGAGAACGTGGGAACAGAGATCAAGGTCACTTTCTCCGCGGACACCGCGGAAGAAGACGAGCCGTCACCGAAAGTTTCCGATACGTTGAATCCAGACCATACCACCAAAATCAGCCTGGTCGGCTTCGATGACCCCCACCGTGGGGTGCAGCTTCTGCGAAGAGTCCTTACTCACTATCTAGTAACCTGGTGGGACTTCCAAATTTCACCTCCAGGCTCGTTGGGAGACGTTGTCATTGCAAATGAGGATCTGTCTGTGCTGCAACTTGCGATTGAGCAGCATGAGATTCGCAGGCCATTCATACTCCTTACGGCTAGCCGCGGCGAGAGGCACCTTACGGCCACGGTCACAGAGTTCGAGCGGTTAGGCGGGTTCTGCCGTATCTTATACAAGCCTTGCTGTCCGTCGCGACTTCGGCATGCCCTCAAACTGTGCATACATGCGCTCAAATTTAGCCGTCGCTCTTCACCCGTACCGGAACCCATGCCCCACCCAGGCAATTCCATCATGTCTTCTCCGCGCAACTTGCCGGCTGGTGTTGCGAGGCGCAATTCGGGAGAACCAATACCGACGAGCTGTACTGATGCGCGGCGCCCCTCGCTCGGTCGTCGGTCTATCACGGTACATCCTGTTACCTCATGGAGCGGAATGCCAGCACATGACGAGGAAGACGATGATTCTCAAGACGGAAGTCAGCCTGGCCGTGCTCGCTCGCTTAGTCAATCGCAAAGTTCGACCAGCCCAACTATTCCTGTGGGTGATACCGGGGGCTCATTATTGAAGTCATCGATTGGAGCCCTGGGATCGAAAAAGAATGTTCGGGTTCTTGTAGTTGAGGATAACAGCATCTTGCGCAATCTTCTGTGAGCCGCCCATTTGTTACTCTTATGTGTTGCTAAGCTCGTTGACCCGCACGGGGCGCCCAGGACCCGATGGCTGTCTAGCAAGGTTTGTCTGCAATTTTCTAAATGTATGTCCATCCTAGCCACCTGTATCTCCAGGGGTACGAATACCGTGAGGCAGTGGACGGACGTGATGGGGTTCATTTGTTTGAAACCGATGGTCAATTCGAGTAGGCTTCTTTCCCGGCTTTTATTGCCTGACGTTCCATTTACCCAATCATATCAGCATCATTCTCCTTGACTTATCGATGCCAGTATTGGACGGTAAGTCGGCGTTCACTTTCTCTCTATGAGAGCCTTTTGATTCCTCTCCCAAGGATATGGCGCAACCGCGCAAATCAGGAAGATTGAGGCATCAAAGTCGGAACAAAAATCTCACATCCTCGCTCTTACAGGAATGTCATCTCTGGAAGATAAGCGAAGAGCTTTCGAAGCAGGCGTTGATGGCTAGTGTGTATCTACGAAACGTGCTCCTCACTGGTGTGTTGACGATCACGCACCTAGCCTCGTGAAACCTGTGGCGTTCAAGACGCTGTCGGACATGTTTGGTAGACTTGGCATTACATGACATTAGTGGGCTTCGTCTGCGCGCAACCATTTTCGCTTTTTGGTGCGCATAAGACGACCTGGGATTGGGACAGTGCTAGGGACTTCGGCTCGCAACCTTCGCCACTTTTCCTGCATATCCTCTTCTTTGCTTAATCTATACCCCCTCCCCACTCCTGCACATCACATCCCCCCGATGTGGCATTTCTGACCAATTCCCTTGTGTATTCGCTTATGTTGTACCATCTGTATCGCTAGTGAGCTAGACGATGGAATACCGTCGCGCAAACGCTGTGCGTCTCCCGTCGCCTCATATACAAGGCCTAGATCAGACGTTCCAGTTGTTATTCCTAACAGATCCTGTAATGTTAACACAGAATACCGTCTCATGCCATGCAGTCCTGATATGGCCGAGGTGAAGGAGACGATCAACGTATATAACAGGATGTGCCGCGAGTCCTGCCAGTAGTTGGTTAGGCCCATGATCCCATGAGACGATTCGAATTTATTTATGGAGTCTATGGACCCCTGTGTACCAGTCGTGCACAATAAAGTCACAAGTGAAATCACACCCAAGTGCGAGATCCTTCGACTCATGTATTTTGGGGGCTTCGGGGAGCAATTTCAAAGTAACTGCGTTCTGGTGCCTTGGCGCCCACTACTCAGTCATCCTCGCTCCTCGATCGTCCGACGTATCACACTTCTATATAGCTTGCGTCGTATCAGCATAGTAAATCGACCATGACCTATATTTCCTCTATCATTAAATTCCACTCGGCGGTGCACTGTCATCGTCCCAAGATGGGACAAAGGAAAAATAATGTTGGAGCCTTTAAGGTACCAAACTTCCATAGTCCTGAACACGAAAGTGGTGGGGAGAGGGGTGAGCACCCCAGTCATAGTGGATGACCTGTAGACACCTCGCCATACAACTGGTGTAGCGCCCCCTAAGGCTGAAGACGTCTCCTTTCGGTCAGGACAGGAAGGGAAGTTGAAGTTGGAAACTCTAGAGAACATCTAACTTGAAACTTCGGGCGGAGAGTATTTCCTATCTTATAAATCTGTGGTTGTGCCACCGTATATACGGTCAGTCGGTCACACGAAATTAGGAATGCCCATATACTCACTCGGTAGGTAGTCGCCACCTCTTGACGTGGCAGTATCGGCCAACCCATCCACTCACAAGTGAACCATTGTTAGCCTGTGGCTCGAGGGGAGGGGGGGGAAGGTTTGTGAAGATAACTCTTTCCTTTGTGTTGGTCATAGGGTAACTGGAACTTGAGAAAACCACTGTAATGGAACGAACAACCCATGGACGAAAGGGACGCCGTGTTGTGTACAAATTCAGAAAGTCGGAGCTTGCCTTGAGTTTGTTAGCCGACTTTCCCATGTATCTATTTCAATGACTTCTTCTTGGGTCTTGACGGAATCGATACGGCAGTATTTGTAGTGGGTTAACTTTCTTGCTGATATTTGAGGTTTTATGGCCCTGGAGCAATCGGACAAGGTCTTTGGACTAGCCTTGAGAACGCCTGAATGTGAACCCGGAATAGTACAACAGTCTGAGAATGACAGGGCCTCCACCGTTGCAGAAGAGGATTCTCTACTCCACTGACATATCCGAATTCCATGACGTTGTCGAGTTCTGAAAGAGTCAAAATCCAACTCTGGTTCGTGAAATATAAGTGGAATGAACGTCGGACTGGCGGCAACGCGCCGGCCGATGTCCATCGTGCCGAACAGACCGTCTGCGTCCTGACCTACTTGGAGAAAAGTCGATGCAATCTTTTAGGTTATGTGCTGAGAGCCTGAGACTGGCTCGTGTTAGGTCAGAATATATCACCAAACAATATTAGCGAGATAAGTGGTCCTTGAAGTTGGGGAGTGCCGTTTTGCACGTCAGCCTCACGCTGTTGGAGATCAGGCAACGCGTCTTGATATCGTTCATCGTTGACGTCACTGAAGCGTCGAGGCCGTCGGTGGGTAGTGCGTCGTATTATTATTCCGACTCGTATATTGGGCCATGACGTTGTGGGGTTAAGGCCGAGTGCAGCACAGACGGAGACTCGTCGGAGAGAAGGCTTGGGTTGTTGCATCTATTACCATGACAACCATTGTTTTGGGCTATACGTACCGGTGATATCAAGCGGGGGCAAAAGCCGGAGGTACCATTACCTGCGTCTGCAACTACCCGAGTGGCTGGGAGTGGGCTCTCCAGCAAAGGCAGTATGATAGCCATTCGTAGAGATCGACGACCCGGGGGGAGGGACATGGACACGGGTTCCGCAGCCTCAGATAATTGCCTTTGGAAAGTCCATGGCTGATAAAGTCCCCGGTGTGTAGCCTATTCATCGCATTCCGAGGATTATCACCTGCAAGCCTCGTTGCAGCCGAAGGCCCGGCGCTCTCTGGTATCACCCCACCAAGGGGAATGCCGCGGTGCGGAATTTACAACTGACACCCGAAAGCGAGTTACGATGCTGCATCAGTCATTTCAGTTACCTTGGAGCATGGAAGACTCTTTTTCACGTTCCATCAGTCGATGTTGGCAACAAGGTGTGAGAGTCAGAATGGTCGCAGCCTAAGCGCCTATCCAGCCACCTGATCGCGAACCGTTTTGGCCGGGTGGGTATGCCATGAATTGATCGATTGGGTGAACGTAGTGTGGCTATGGTGTGCCCCATGATACGAGTCATCTGACCCAAGAGGCGCGGGACCTAGACCGAACTGTATCGTTACGTTGCTCCAAACCAGGCCAATGATCGACCTCCCTGGTTATCCCCTTCTTGACCTTCACTAAATTCAGTCTTCAGTCGGGATGTTAGTAAATTTGAGTAAGTTGAGGATTAGATGGAATTTCGGTTCTCAGTACGGTCACGAGGTATGATCCTGGCAGGAGCCCAGTTGGGCTGTGCGTGTTAAAATCGCCAATGTGATGTGGGCACCACAGGGTCGAGCCAATGTTCGATAGGAAGTCGCGGAGGTCACATTGTC
>QFFA01000177.1:0-11949 GCA_003316565.1 Russula foetens
ATGAGTAAGGCTGCTGCGCAAAGCTGTGCGCTGAGTAAGACCCTTCTGATTGGGTCGGGATTCTCGGGATTAACTTGGTCATTCCGACTGTCTTCCAGACGTCGGTTACAGGGCAGACCGCTTTCCCGAAGCGGGCCGTTCGCGCCATCTGGACCGCTTGTCCGCTAGGGGCGCGTGACTGGACTTGGGCACGTGACACATCACGTGACCTTGGAGGTACGGAGAGGTCACATGACTGGTCACGGGGTCTGGTCACATGAGGTTTCCCACGATCACGTGACCCCCGGTTTATCTTCAACGCTTGACTGTAGCTTAGCTTTAGGGGCGGGACTTGTGGACTTAGAGGCATCGCTAGCGATCCCCTCTTTAGCTTGGGTGTCACGGGGGGCGAGTGCTTAACGGGTGCTTGCGCGCGTGCTTGTGTGGTAGTCACGATCGCGGCCGAAGGCCGCGGTCGCGACAGTGTGGGTGAGGGAGATCGGACAAGGTATGGTGTGGACGACGTGCTGGACATGTTGATTCGGTGAAAGAGATAAAGCAGAGCAGGGATCAGATGAGAGGCGGATGAGGAAAAAGGATGGGGGTTAGAGGGTCGTATTTATGCGATCGCTCGTCCAGCCGGAGCGGAAGTGGATGTGAGAAATTCTGCGAGAAGCTCGGGGGCGTGTAGGTCTTTGTAATTGATCCAGGAGTCGTCGGAGTGTGGATAGCCCTTCCAGTGCACGAGGTATTGCAGCTGACGTCCACGCCCTTGCCTCCGGGAGTCTAGAATTGCTTCGATTTCGTATTCTTCTTCGTTATCAATGATCGGAGGAGGGCGTGTGAAGGGCGTGCCATATGCCTCCATCTCCTTATATGGCAGGAGGAGATCCACATGGAACACGTTGTGGATCTTCATCGATTCTGGAAGGCGGAGTTTGTAGGCCACCGGTCCGATTTTCTGGATGATGGGGAAGGGTCCGTAGCGTTTAGGGGCCAGTTTCTTGTTCCCCGTGATCGAGAGATTGCGCCCTTCCAGCCAAACTTGGTCGCCTTCCTTCATCTCCGTTATCTTTCTGTCATCTTGGCGGTTTTGGATGTGGGTTAGGAGCTGCTGCGCCGTCTGCCTCGTTTCTTCCAGCGCCTTTAAGCGTGTTTCTGCTGCCAGTACGTTCGCCTCGAGGTGCTTGAGGATCACCTGGGGCTTTATTCCGAGGAGGAGTTCGTGGGGGGATCGTCTTGTCGCATCATGTCTCCATGAGTTGTGGGCAAATTCCGCAATGGGAAGGAGCTGGCTCCAGCTCGTGGGTTTGCTTGCCATCCAAGGGCAGAGGTATTGCTCTAGCCAAGCGTTCATGCATTCTGTCTGCCCATCTGTCCTTGGGTGGAAGGCCGTCGAGAGATTCTGTTGGATTCCTAAGGCCTTGCACATTTCTTTCGCGAATGTTGATGTGAATCGGGGGTCTCGATCAGAGATGATTCTTTTAGGGAGTCCGAACCAGGGCACGAGGTGTTTCAGATACTCATTGGCAACTCCCGGCCCATCAATTGTTTTATGGCATGGGATGAATTTTGCTGCCTTCGAGCATCCCTGATCTACGATCGTGAGCACGGAGTCGAAGCCTTGTGACTTGGGGAGGTCTGTAATCAGGTCCATTGACACGTATTGGAAGGGGCCCTCTTCGACGTGTGCATCAAAACATTGCAGAGGGGCCTTCGATCGGTGTACGTTGGTTTTCGACTCCTGACATCGCGCGCATCCCTTGACATAGTTTTCTACGAAGCTGCGCAGTCTGGGTCCCTCGTAATGCTCTCGGATAAGCTCCCACGTGTTGGCTATGCTGGGGTGACCTCCGGCAGGGGAGTCATGGATGGTTTGGAGGATCGTACGGCGTTGTTCAGGGTCGTCTGGGAGGAAAATTTTGCAGGTGAAGAGGTGGTCTGGTAACAGCATCCGGGGAAGGTCGGAATCCACCCCCTTGTTAAGGTCTTTCCTTCGGGAGAGGAGGTCTGCCACTGTGTTGGTCATACCGGCAATGTGTTTGAGGGTGTAGTCGAAGTCCTGAAGGAACTCGATCTACCGCGCTTGTCGTCCAGACACTTTTTGGGGCTCGCGGAAGTATTGCAAGTTTTTATGGTCTGTGAGGACCCGGACGGGGTGTTTCGCTCCCAGGAAAAGGGGGCGTCCACATTTGAAGCCAAAGACAACGCCGGCGAGTTCTCGATCGTGGACATCATAGTTCTTTTCAGCAGGCAGGAGACTTCGGGAATGGAAGGCGACTGGGTGAACACCATCGTTGTGTTCTTGGGCGATGACAATTCCTAACACGTATCCAGACGCGTCGGTGTGCATGATGAAGGGGCGTTCCCAGTCAGGAGTTTTAAGGACAGGCTCCGAGGAACAGATGTCTTGAGCCTCTGAAAGGCTTGTTGACATTCTTCTGTCCATTCCCATTGGCAGTTTTTGCATGTGAGGTCGTTTAATGGGCGAGCAATGTTTGAGAAGTCCGAGATGAATGCTCGGTAGAAGTTGCAGAGCCCTAGGAAACTGCGTACTTCTCGGACGGTTGTTGGGACAGGCCATTGGGTGATCCCCTGGATCTTGACTGGATCCATGTGGACTTGGCCGTTGCCTACGATCATGCCGAGGTATTCAATCTCTCGCTGGTGGAATAGGCACTTCTCGGGTTTGAGGAATAGCCCAAGTTTCTCTATCCGTTGTAACCACTCATGAACCGCTTCCTTGTGTTTCTCCAGAGAGCCTTTGGTGTGGATGACGAAGTCGTCCATGTAGACCGATCCTGTCTGCTTAGCTTTTAGGTCTTTAAAGTCGTCGTCCACCATCATTTGAAATGTGGCTGGAGAATTCGTCATGCCGAAGAACATTACTGTGGGCTCAAAGAGGCCATCGCTGGTTTTGAAAGCTCCTTTCCATTCGTCTCCCTCTTTGATGTGGACATTGTTGTAACCCCATCATACGTCGAACTTGGTAAACCATTCCTTGTCGGAGATCTGGTGGATGAGGTCGGAAATGAGGGGCAACGGGTACTTGTTGGGTATGGTCCAAGCGTTTAGCCGTTGGTAGTCCTGGACAGGGTGAAGCTTTCCGTCCTTCTTCTTGATGAAGAAGAATCTGCTGGCGTATGGGGATTTGGATCGTCGGATGCATTTCAGTCGCAGGTTTGTTGCTAGGAACTTCTTCTGTTCCTCCCGCTCTGCGGGTGACAGGGGATACACTCTGCAGTTAATGGACACTGGGGCATCTGGTTTGAGGTCTATGGCGTGGTTCCAAGGGCAGCGATCGGGGAATCTCTCGGAATCTCGCTTGTTAAAGACTGATGCGTAGCGATGGTATTCTGGCAGTACTAGTTCTCGCCAGGGCTTTTCTTCCCGGTCTTTCACCACTTCCGCGGCCAGTTGTTGGGCCACAGTGGTCCTCCGGATTGTGATTTGTTGCCAGACCTCGTCGCCTGGGGCCCATCCGTCCAGGGAACGCACCCAGAGTGGAGCAACTTGTCTCCTTTTCTTTCTTCCTTTCGGTAGGATATGGCATCAATCTGTGTTGAGTGTGGATGCGGTAGTGGATCCTTTGACATGTGCTTCTCCCCAGTTAACCTGGGGTTCATTGGCTTCCAGGAAAGTGTCGCGAACTTACTACTTTCAGAAGTAGCGGTGGGGAGCGACGGAGTACTTGTGTTGGAGGTAACTGACCCAAAGACAGAAGAGAGAGATGGAGAGACAGAGGACTGCGACTTGTAAGAGGCGAATCTGGAGGTGAGGCTCCAGAGTGGACAGTGGGGGGTAGACAAGAGAATAGTCTGGGGACTATTCGCTACAATTCACAGGTCTTATATACTAATACAGGGTGGTCTGTGCGCAGCCTTTAGGGCCGGCACCAGTACAGGTGACAGGTGTAATCTATCCATATATGGTACACAGTCAGGAGAGTCTATGGAGAGGCTATCAGATCTTATCGGGGATTTGGGAAATCCCAAGATCTAGTGAGGTTCCCGATATGGGGCGTACTCTGGAGAGGCTATGGGGAATCCCCTGGGAAATCCCAAGATCCGATCGGGGATTCCCTTTGTCTTGGTAAGCGTCTTTAGGCTTGGTAATCTTGATGACCTTCCAGGTATTGGTCAATGGCTTAGTAACTTGTCCAAAGCGGATGGGATCACGTGCTCTCTGATCACGTGATCGGCCTGGGTCATGTGACATGTCACATGACTTGAAAACAGGGGAGAGATCACGTGACCGGTCACGTGATATTCTCTCAGGGTCACGTGACCCTAAGTTCGACTTGGTCACTTGGCTATAACTTGGCTTTAGGGGCGGACTTGGTGGACTTAGGGGCATCGTTCTCGATCCCCTCTTAAGGGCATGTGTTCCAGGGTTGTGCGTGGAGGTCACGAACGTGGCCGAAGGCCGCAATCGCGACAGAAAGGGTAGCCAAAAATGAAGTCGTCAGGGCCTAGATCTGCGACGAAGAATGGGTGTGTCGCTTTGATTCCGTAGTGGTCGATGATGAGGTCAACCGCTTCGCTGATTTTCCCTGCTTTGTTGGGGGTTCCATCCACATTGCGAACTGTTCGGGGGGACATGAGTTTTCTGGGTTTTATCCCGAGCTCTCTTACTGCTCGGGGGTTAATGAAACACTCCGTTGCTCCGCTGTCTAGGAGCACCTTTCAATCAACTTGTTTTTTGCTGGTTCGGATCATGAATGGCACGTAAATCGCTTTATTCTTTGATCTGTATAGGGAACCAGCCCCTACTGCCCGAATGAGAGTCGTTACATTCAGGCTTCGACAAAACCCGCGTCCGCTCCTAACTCCTGGAGACTTCGCACAAACGTCTCCCTTTCTTCATCGCTGAACTTCTGCGCATACATAGCAAGAGCCGCTGGATCGCATTGGTGGTCAGGGAGGGCGTCTTCCTCCACTGAATTGACGATCTCGACTGTCCTGCTCACTGGTTGGCGGCCTCTTTTCGAGGGGCAGGTACGCGTGAGGTGTCCTTGCTTCCTGTATTCGAAGCAGCGGCCCGTTTTGCGGTACTCTTCCTTCTCCTTGTTGGTAGACGCCTTGCGAGCGACCGCCGAAGTGTCCATGGCATCGTCATTTCGAGGGGGAAGGCGTGGCCATGCCGGCTGCTGATTTCCTCGTCCCTGGCCACGTTGATTTCCTCCACCTCCCTGTCCCGGGCGACGCCAATAAAAGCCACCAAAACCTCCGGAGCGGCTCTGTCCGTTATTTGATCATGAGTTGGGGGGTTGGGAGCGTCCAAAGCTATCTTTGATAGCCTGGAGGCGGAGCCAGCTGCGTTGCTGTTCCTGGGCTCCTTCGCTCCATTGACAGAAATTGTTGGGTTTGTTGTAGCAAATGATTGCTTCAACTAGCGAGAATGGGAGTCCTTGAGCGAACATTTTCAGGTTTGAGGCATCATCAATGTCGACTCCAGCTTGGTGGGCGAGATGCTCAAAGGTAGCAATGTACTCGTCGATGTTCCCTTGATCCATTTTGAGCGTCGTCATCGCCTTCTGCGCTTTCTCGTTCTCAGCGTAGTTGACGAACGAGTCCTTGAACTCTCGCTCTAATGCCTGCCAAGGGGAACGTCCTAAGAGCTGCTGTGGGTGCTGCTGCACGTCGTCCAGCCACTCGTACATTCTCTCAATCCATCCTTCCACCTTGGGCCCCTCGATGAGGGATAAGAAGTAGGCGCACTTCTTGATGGGGTCAAGGGAGATGGATGCGTCGCAGTTCATCAGCATGTATCAGCGGAACTGGGTCAGGAATCGCATGGTTCGGTCTCGATTTCCGTCGAACCGATCGGGGGGAATGCCTTCAAGGCGAATGTGGCCCATCCCTCTGATGGCGTTTACTGTCATGGGGTCGTCCCCCATTCCTCCTGGTATCCCGGGTGCTCGTGGGGGGCGATCTGTGGGGGAGGACCAACGTCGGTCATAGCCATCGTCGTCATCGTCATCATCATCGGGTGGTCCTTGGCCAAAACCCGGTTGTCTCCCTGTCGCGCGTGCTTGAAACTGGGCGAATGATTCGCTGCTGGGGAGAAGGGGGGTTGGCATGGGCATTGGTTCGATTACTTCCGGGACTGAAGTAACTTGAATGGGAGCGGCGTAGGATGTTTCGGGTGGAGCGGCGGAAGGGGGGCGTGTAATTGGTTCCCCTGAGGCTCGAAGTTGAGCGTAATCGATTCCGGTCAGTGGGGCATCGATTAGGGAAAGGGTGGGTCGAGCAAGGCGGTGTGCTTCCCAGTCCTTGTCTCGTCGGCGGATCTCAAACTACACTCCGTAGATGTTGGAGATGGCAATCCTTGCTCTGTTCAAGGTGGCGTAGTAGCCGGTCCACGGGACTGAAGCGGTTCCTAACACGCAGAATTCGGTATTGACGGCGTATTCCTTCGGGACTGTGTCTCTCTGCTCGGGCATTGCAAGAAAGGGGAGTCGGAGTCCTCCCAGCGCTGCTGGGGTCAGGACATCATGGAGCGCTCTGAGGCGCCAGTCGGTGGGGGTCTTTCCTTTGCCTTTGGAGGTCGAGGGGTTCGGTGTCGATGTTATGGTTCGTTCGGTTTTCGGTGAAGCTCGTATAAGCTCGTTCTATTGTCACAGTCAGATCACCATGTCAGAACAAGTCGTCGATTGGGGGTTCTATTTGCGGAGTCCTTTGGTAAGGCAGTCGCAAGGTCCGTTGTCGTGGGCTACGGCAGGGGAGAGGTACTGGCAGAATCGGTAGTTGGGCTTGACTTCGGCAGTGGCGGGCATGTGCGAGCGAGGGCCTAGAGTTGGCACAAGCAAGTACTTATTGCGACTCGAAGACAATGGCTGGGGTTCGCTAAGCGGCACTTGAGACGTCCTTAGATTCCTGAAGGTTCGGTTCACTCGAGAGAAGACGAAACATCTGTATTCCACAAGAGAACGAGCTTAGAGCTCGTCCTATGAAACGCGCATGCTTATATACATGAAGCCTCGAGGTGAACATGAGGCGAGTGAGTCAGAGATAAGGACATGCGCACAGCACATGGTAAACGAGTCAGAGATAAGCAGCCCTAAGGTACAGAACGTGCAAACAACATGTTAAGGGCGCGGTCCGGCACGAGAGCGACGAGAGAAGAGGAAGCATGGAAAGGTAAAGTGAAAGTAAAATGTAATGGGGGAGCGAGTCGTGACAGACAACCTTCCCAACATTCTTCAAGACCGCTCAAATTGCACTGACGAATCCCTCAGATTTGCCATTGCCCAGTCACCCACTCTCATCCCTATCAATTACATCACTGATCGTGCCATTTATTTATCAGTTGACTCGTCTGTGCGTGGTGTAGCATGGGTTCTCACCCAAGACTGCCATGACGGTCGCCGCCGCCCCTCCCACTTCGGTTCCATCTCATGGGACGAATGCGAGTCTCGATATTCTCAAGCAAAACTCAAACTATATGGTCTCTTCCGCGCGCTCCGTGCCACACACCTCCACCTCATCGGTGTTCGCAACCTCATCGTCGAGGTGGACGCAACCTACATTGAAGGCATGCTCAGCAAACCCAATGCCCAACCGAATGTCGTCATCAATCACTGGATCGCCACCATTCGAGTTTTCAACTTCAAGCTAGTTCACATTCCTGCTGACAAACACAAAGGACCGGACAGCCTCTCAACTGCTCCAGGCAAAGAAGAACACGATGACCTCGGCGATTGGGTCAACAACGCACTCCCTCTCAACACCCGAGTGGTGAGTTGGCTCAACGCCTTCCCTACTGACGCGCACCGCACAGACGCCCTCGTCCTCTCCCTTGAGGCGAGCGGCGACGATGACAAAGACTTCACTCAGCACAACCACCCTAACCGCCACCGCTGCCTTCCCGCACGATATCACTCTGACCATGCCATCTCAGACTCTGCGCCATCCCATTCGACCAACAACCTTCTGGTCATTCTTCCAACCAACCCAAGAAGCACCAATGCGGTGCACCACGCTCCCTCTCCTCCTTCCCTCCAATGTGTATCGCACCCCCTCGACGTCAACCACACACAAACCAGCACCCCCAATCTCGCTCACACCCAGTTGGCCCTGCGTTCCACCAACAACAATCCCGATGCAGTCGTTAACAGCGCACACAGCAGCAGCAGCATCATCGACGCCGCGCGCACCTTCAACACCAACAACGCCGATACCCACAACAGCAACAGCAAAAGCAACGCCAATATCAACGCTTCCAACATCGTCAACGCTTCCAACATCGTCAACGCTCACACCATCAACGCTGACACCGCCGTGGATACCAGCACAGGCAGCAACAGCAACAGCGAATACCTCAATACCTTCAACAGCGGCAACGCCGACATTTCACCACCTCCACCCGTTCCCAGCACCGCACGCGACAACGAGCACGAGAACAAGCGCGCCCACATGCCGCCTCTTGACTTTGCCCCCAACCACCAACTCGTGCAAGACCTTACTCGACCCACTGCCTCCAACCTCGCTCGTGCCCCGACAACCCCATGCTTCGACTACTCTGGTGACAACAGACAACACCAGCGACGAGTCGACCCAGGAGGGTCGAAATTTAAACCCCCTGGGAGGTGTAAGGATGGTATATGCGCTGGGCTCAAGACGCCCGATTTCGACCGACATGCCCGACACCTCAGCACTGCCTCGACAGCTGTCAGGCCGTTGCACACAACGCGTTCGACACCATGCCTGCAAGATGGACACCTTACTGTATATAGGGTTATTCACCTCACCCCCATTTAGCTAGATTGTAAGTAGCTAGAATAATATAAAAAGCAGCGCACAGCACTGTGACCGGGAGGCCACACGAGAGTCTCACCAGGCAGGGCCACGAGTGCCACCGGTTCTGTGTCGCGTTTTCCCCCTTTTACTTCGTTTTGTTTTTCCATCTTTCCCCATATTCAGCCTCATCAAGTGGCTCACGCGGAGCCATTCTATTACGACATATCGCCCTCGAACTCGCACGTAGGGTAAACTCCTACGTTACACCCTCCTCACTCCCTGATACCCCAGGACACCACGGACGTCCCAAGTCCATCCATACCTGCATACCCCTCCTCGCTCCTCGATATCCCAGGATGCTGTGGACATCCCAAGTCCATCTATACCTGCATACCCTCCTCACTCCCTGATACCCCAGGACACCGCAGACATCCCAAGTCCGTCCATACCTGCATACCCTCCTCACTCCCAGATGCCCTAGGACGCCACGGACGTCCCAAGTCCGTCCATACCTGCATACCCCTCCTTGCTCCTCGATACCCCAGGACACTGCAGTAAGTTCTCCATCCATCCTTGCATACCCTCCTCACTCCCTGATACCCCAGGATGCCGTGGTCGTCTCAAGTCCATCTATACTGCATGACCCTCCTCGCTCTCTGATATACCAGGATGCTGTGGTTATCCCAAGTCCGTCTATACCTGCATTATCTGGTATGTTTTGTCTTCTTCCCCTGTCTCGTGTACTGCCCCTCTTACCTCCATTTTTTACAGTCGTCTTATCATCACCGAGGCTCACTTTCGACACATCTAGGTTTCCTGTACCCAATGCTCACTTTCAACGCATCATGGATCTAGTGCCTTATCATCACCGATGTTCACTTTCAACGCATCCAGGTTTCCTGTACCCAATGCTCACTTTCAACACATCACAGATCTAGCAGCCTTATCATCACCGACGCTCACTTTCGACACATCACTGCTCCCCTGTACCCTCTTTCTGCCTGAAGTTGTGGCTTGCAGTGATGGTTCGAATCGGGTCTTAAAATGACATTTAATGTACAACACACACATATATTTGAAGTCACAAGTGCTGAAAAACAATATGATTTTTAACTATACAGTAAATGAGGGGAAAGCGATGGCAAGCATGCTCATTGCCAGAGACAATGAAGTCATGTCGTGCGTCAGGCTATCGGAGGTTGCCAGGGCATGACTTAGAAAAAAAAACGAACATCCCCTCCACCGGCAATTCGGAGCAAAATGTAGGGCCGGCCCTGGTACCCCAGAGCCC
Organism: Russula foetens; assembly: GCA_003316565.1. Classification (NCBI taxonomy): domain Eukaryota; kingdom Fungi; phylum Basidiomycota; class Agaricomycetes; order Russulales; family Russulaceae; genus Russula; species Russula foetens. Next base: position 10,012 of record QFFA01000177.1, read on the forward strand.
GAACAAAATGTGTGCTTTATATTTGTATTCTACACATTAATCCAGTTTGAATGAATGGTATATAAGTTGTATATTTATTATAGGATAAGCATAAGCGTGCTCAATATTGGAGATGATGAGCTCACTCAAACAAAGTCGATCAGAGGTTGCCGAGGCCGAGGATGAGGTGTTAGAAGCACACCAAAAGTTGAGCCGGTCCGGTGTCCCTGACGCACCTGACCACATTCCTCAAGAAACTCTGAATTTTATATTTTCAATGTTATATTTGAAATTGCCTCATTAATCCGGTCTCAACAGTATATATATATCATATATTTATTTGGGGATGAGTGTGCTCACTGTCAAAGACAGTGAGCTCGACGTGGAAAATGATGAGCTCCCACAAAAACCCACAAAGTCGCGTCAATCGGAGGTTGCCGAGGATGAGACAGACAGCAGACACAACATCAAGATGGCTATTCAGTCCGGTGTCCCTGATTGCACCTGACCGTGTTCCCCAAAAAACTCCGAATTTTATATTTTTAATATTATATTTGAAATTGCCTCATTAATCCAGTCTCAACGGTATATATATGTCATATATTTATTCAGGGATAAGCGTGCTCACTGTCTTCAACAGCGAGCTCAACGTGGGAAATGATGAGCTCCCACAAATTCGCGCCAATCGGAGGTTGCTGAGGATGAGACAGAGACAGACACAACGTCAAGATGGCTATTCGGTCCAGTGTCCCTGATTGCACCTGACCGTGTTCCCCAAAAAACTCCGAATTTTATATTTTTAATATTATATTTGAAATCGCCTCATTAATCCAGTCTCAATGGTATGTATATGTCATATATTTATTCAGGGATGAGCATGCTTGCTGTCGGAGACGACGAGCTCGATGTGGTAGACAATGAGCTCACACGAAGTCGTGTCGATCGGAGGTTGCCGAGGATGACACAGGTGCAAGAAGTCTTGGGGATATCACACAGACGTCACAGTCACCTCTGGCAATTCGGATGAAAAAGTTGAGCCAGCTCCAGCATCCTGACAGGTCGGATGTTCCCCAAGAAACTCGGAATTTGCCATTTTTAATGTTATATTTGAAATCTGCTCATTAATCCGGTCTCAATGGTATATATATGTAATATATTTACTTATTGGAAAAGCAGTGATAAGTGTGCTCACTGTCGGAGACAACAAGCACGACGTGGGAGACAATGAGCTCATGGGAAGTCGCGTCGTCTGGAGGTTGCCACAGGAGGGAGAGGCATGGGAAAGCTTGTAATAGTCACGGGATGCGATGAGCTCGTGTAAAGTCGCGTCATTCGGAGCTTGCTGGAGGAAAGAAGAGGCTCGTGGAGTCACGGGACATGAGGTCACTGGGACCAGACATCCGAAGTGCTGGGAAATGCAGGATATTGCAGGATAGGGAAATTGCCAGGAACGCCTGACACCGGACTAGAACTATTGGGTAATATGCGCCTGACAGCTGTCGGGAAAGTGTGTGACACTTAGGTGCTTGACAGCCTCATTTTTTACCCCCCCTCCCCCTGCAAGAAGGCTGTGTAAGCGCACTTGTAAGCCCTGGGATCCTGGCCTGGACCAGCCTGCCCTTGGGGTGCAGGCAGTTGATGCCATGGCACTCAATGGTCTAGACTGGCCCCTGGCCCCTTCCCTTTCTGCCCCATGCCCTAATCATGCCCATGGGTCTGGCCCCCTATTGCCTGTCAACATCCACACTGTTTGCTCTGTGGACCCTCTTTTGGAAGGAGCATTGGCTGGTAGTGGTTCAGTGTCTGGGCCCTCCTGGGTAGGGTCGCTGGCCTTGGCCTGGGGTCTGGACTCTGTGGGCTCTTCCCCTTCCCTTTACCTCTCTACCCCGCTGCCTGGCCCCTTCCAGTCCTTCGAGGTTTCTGGAAAGTTGATCAGTCACTTCCCTGCAACCCCTCCTG
>QFFA01000180.1:0-11969 GCA_003316565.1 Russula foetens
CATTTATTACCCGCCATTCGCATCCACGCCTACCTCTAATTTCCCTCTTTGCTTTTCTCGGGGTTCATTTCTATGCAACGCACGATCCTCTACTTTGACACATCAGTCCCTTCATTCATCTGACTGACATGTACAAATGATTAATCTCTCCCAACCTTTCCTCTCGCTTCATTAGTTTCGGATCCCTCTATGTTACTCCTCGCAACTTTCGTTGTGCACTACTGCCGTTCCTTCTTTCCTCAATCATAGCTCTTTCTCACACCCATAAAGCTCACTGGGCATCATAGGTCAGTAGTCATCAACAACATCAATTTTTATTCGCCTTTTGTCTTCAACCTTCAAGTACACGACGAGTTCACAACTACTGTTAGTCCGGGCGCTCCTTCTGCTGAGTGTATCAATATCCGAGATATAAAAAGAACAAGAGTCTTTATGATCCTATAATTGTACAGATATGTTGAGGACATCTGGTAGATGGCGAAATTCCTTTTAGAACTTGACGCTCTCGATGTTCCAGTACTCCTGCGCGTAATCCTGGATCGCGCGGTCGGAGCTAAACTTGCCCATCTAGTTATCAAGTGATTAGATCAGGCATTGTTTCTTGCGAAGGAAACACGCGTGTATGGACAAAGAACGTGCCTTGGCTGTCGTCCGGATGCTCTTCTTAATCCACTCAGTGCGATCCGCGTATGCCTCATCAACCATTTCCAGTGCGCGAATGTCTGTTTTCAGACATTAGTCGTTGTGCTCACTCGTTGACATTTTTAATTATGGAAAAAACTCACATGAGTCGAAATCGTCTGTCAAAATATAAAAGTCGCCCTGGCGGACGGTATTGAGCAGCCTGTTGCGATACTGCGTCAAATCGATCCTCGGAAGACTTGTCCCAAGAGTACTTACGGTTCGTACACGCCATCGCCCCCAAATATACCGGAGGAGACCGTATTGAGAACATGGGCGAGGGCAGGTGCTTTTTGCTCGACTGGGATCGGGCGGTATGTGTGTTGATAACGCAGATCCTCTACATCTGGCGTGAGATGTCCAAAGAAGACTGCATACCTAAATCAGCACACCGACATCCCTAGTCGATTAGATTGAGGAATTAGCAACTCACAGACGTTGTCTTCGCCCACTTCCTCAGCAATTTCAATATTTGCACCGTCAACCGTACCAACGAGCAATCCGCCGTTAAGACAGAACTTCATGTTAGACGTGCCAGATGCCTCTGTGCCGGCTGTCGATATGTGTTGCGAGATGTCCGAGGCTGGAATGAGAATTTCCGCGAGAGAAACCGAGTAGTCCGGTAAGAAGAAGAGTGACAGGTATTGGTTTGTGTCTGGATCCGCATTAATTACTCGGGCGACATTCACGATGAGTCGGATCGTCTGTAAATTATGATTCCACCACCCGTTTTATAGATGAGATGAGAAAGCGTGCATACAAGTTTTGCAATATAGTCTCCATGGGTCCGAACATCAGCCAGGGGGAATAAAGTAGATGGATAAACGACGTACATCCAGGCGCAGCCTTACCGGCGAAGAATACCACCTTTTTCACGAATTTTTTTCGTTCCGCGGGTGTCGCATTTTTTATCAACAGGTACCTCTGCGTGGAAGATATGGAAGTGTTAGCTCCTTCGTCAACCCAAACCCATAATACATACGTGGATAACTCCAAGAATGTTGAGTGTCTGACGCTTGTACTCGTGAAGTCGCTTGATCTGGACATCAAACATGGCGTGCGCATCGACCTTGATGCCTAACTGACGCTCCACGAACAACGCGAGGCGCTCCTTATTCTGGAGCTTAACGGCTGCCCAGCGCTCCTGGAACTGCGGGTCATCGGCGTGCGCAAGCAATCCTTCAAGCTTGTACAGGTCCTTCAGCCATACACCGCGGTCAAGCTTCAGGGTCTCCGTGATGAGAGCAGATAGAGACGGGTTGCACTGCGTGTATCAAACCATAGTCAGAAATAACTGATAGAAAGGGAAGTGATTGAAGGAGTACCTGGTCGAGCCACCGACGGGGAGTGACTAGAAAAGGTTCGATGAGTCAAGTCATTCATTTGAAGGATGACGTGGAGAGTGCACCCACTTCCGTTTGTGACGTTCCCGAATTTGCTTTGCCCATAAAACTCGACGAAGTCCGGGAAGAGGTTTTGCTTTACCAACTTAGAATGGAGCTCGGCAACTCCATTGACCTTTCTGCTCCCAACGACCGCGAGATTGGCCATGCGGACCTGCTTTGGGAAGCCCTCTGCAAAGTAATTCCTATGTTAGCCACAGCGATGACAAAGATGGCCACTGGACAGAACCTTCTATGAGTGACAAACGAGAAAGCTTGTCGCGATCTCCAGGGAACTTCTTCTCTACAGCTGCAGGGGGTGAGCATACGTGGATGACAAGTCATGAAGCACATACATTGGAGGAAAAGCCTTCGGGAACGAGTTACCATGTCAGGAAAAGCACCTTGCTGGATATAAAGATAAAGAGACGCACATGTTCTTGAAAAAGTCTGTTAGGAGCGAAATCTCGAGAGACAGCAGAGCAACTCACAATGTCAAAGATTATTTGCATGTGCCTTGGAAGAAGGTGTTCCAGAAGCGGAACAGACCACTTCTCCAGGGCCTCCTATATCCCAAAAGGTAAACTGTCTATAAGTGCGAGGCCAGATGAGGCCGAAGACGCACGGGAAGTACTGTGTGGTTTGTGAAAAAGAACGTGTTGGTAACAATCGTCCACGCGTTATCCCACGAGACTTCCTCCTCATCGACAAGGATGCGCATGAGCTCGACGATAGCAAGTGTTGGATGTGTCTGCAATTGCTATTAGCAGTTGATATAATCATAGGTGGTGGAACCCCCACATCATTCAGCTGAATTGCATTATCTGTTCATGTACAGGCATAAGTGAGAAAACGATACGGGGGTGTAGATGAACGCACAATCCGCGAACTCGTTGATCGGCTTTCCAAGGTTCTTGAAGCGACGTAACATGTCCGAAAGACTGGCAGCAGTCCAGAAGTATTGTTGCTTCAAACGCAGCTCTTTCCCGACTGTGGTTTGTCAGCACTTATACAACAGAAACAGAGAGAGGGGTGACACTTACACGAAGTATGGTCGTTTGGATAAAGCACCGAGGTGATTGCAGCCGCAGAGTTGGACGCTTCCACAGCACGTTCATAGTTTCCGGCTACGGGGAGAAGTAATAGTCAGGACGGCGACCGAAGAATGGCTCACGAGTTTGACGAACCATTGAAGCTCTGAAGATCGAACCCACGCTTTGGCTTACTCTCCCAAAGCCGGAGGTTATTCGTGCTCTTGGTTCCATAGCCCGGAATCATCACGTCATACGCGACTGCAAGCACCTCCTGCCCACCGCTCCACGTCGCACGGACGGTGCCCTCGCCCCATCGCTGAGAGCTCCCATAAAACCTGACCTCGTAGGTGACGTCGAGGCGTGGGAGTTCCCATGGGTTCTGATGGTCGAGCCATGGATCAGGCGCTTCGAGTTGCGAGCCATCATCAGACTTGATGAGTTGCTGGAAGATGCCGTATTTGTAGCGTAGGCCATAGCCCCACACAGGGAGTTCCTGTGTCGCAGAGGAGTCGAGATAGCAGGCCGCGAGGCGGCCGAGACCGCCGTTACCAAGTGCGGCGTCGCGCTCCTGTACGAGAATGTCCTCAAGTGAAAAGCCGAGGGAAGAGAGTGAAGAAGAGTAGTCGTTCAGGAGACCGAGATTAAGGAGGGCGTTGGATAGAGTGCGACCCATCAGGAATTCAAGGGAAAGATAGTAGGCCCGTTTGGGAGATTTGCGTGAGTACTCGAGCTGAGTCGTGTTCCAGTTCACCTGGATTGAAGAATGTCAGCTCTCAGATACATCGTATTCGTCGTCATTAGTGCATAATGCGATGACCGAGACAAAGGGACTAAATTGACTAGGATACTGAATGGGGAAAGGGAAATAAAATGTGCACGGTGAATAATAGACGGCAGCTGTCCCGTGTAGGTGTAGGAAGGAAGCAAGACGGAATCTTTAGACAGCCGAGGAGATCATCACTGACGATTAGGTTATCGCGAACTGATAGTGCTGCAGACTGATAGGCGCCGAAGTCGTCGATATTGTAAGGCGCGCGAGCGAGGGATGTCTGGACATGATTCACGATAGACTTTGTGATGTGGGGTGTCTCTGTGGAGGGTACAGTCACACGGATGAAGTGAAAAGGGGGCGACGAGAATAAGTGCTTGCCTGAGGTGATGCCACGCATTGCGGTTTTCCATGTCGCCTCATCGCCTCTGGGCCATTTCTCCTGGCCCTTTTCATCAACTTCAGGGAAATCACCTGTGCGAAAATTCGGCGACTCAGTATGGGACCATGTATGAGGGGTTCAAATTTCATGAGCAATTACCGGTGAGAGAACGGACGTGCCTCCTCTTTGCACGAGCAGCACTTGGGGGAGGTTTGCCAATACTGGCAATATCGATAGTGGAGGTCATCGTCAAATGAGAAAAGGATGAAAGAGGTGGGAAAAAATCGACCCAGAGATGTGAAGGAAAATATAGGCAGGCTTATATGCGCTGTCCACCGTGAGGTCGAGATCTTTACAGGCCGATTTCCTTCCTTTTCTTTCATTTCCTCCTTTCTGACGTTCCTTTTTCTTATTCATCATCAATTTTCCTTTGGCCTCGTCTGGCCGCGACCCCTCTCTTATGACATCGGCGCCTTTGTGCCATGCCATAATCTGTGTCTCCAACCCCCCAGATTGTTTTTTTATTTTCCTTTGACGAGCAACGTGCGCTCGACTTGACCCATTCCACCATATGTATTATCTGATCTTACCTAGCTTTGTCGAGTTCGAGTTGTTTCCGCCGCGAGCTTCTCGAAGTCTTCCGCTGGGCGTCTAGTCAGTCCTTGGACTGATATCGGGAATTCTCGGTTTTCGGACATTGGGATAACGTTTGATAGTGGCTCTCGACCGTGGTTGACCCGTACATCTTTCTCTCGAAGCTCATACAACCTCAGACTCTGGCCCAGCTGCCACGAAAAATCCGAACAGCCCGCGGGGGTAATACGCAAATCCAATCAGCCTCCGAACTCCTGTGCCAGCATCATCTTCTATCACTGTCACTGGGACTTGTCAGACGCCCTCTTCTCCGATTCCCGCTCTGCCACGTCGATTGTCGAGGTGATATCTTTGCCAAGTTTGAAAATGATCAGGCCTGGAATGACAATCCAAAGCCTGGGCACATCATTCGCTGTCAGTTCTTCAATTTCCAATTGAATGTGTTAGGTTTTGGCTCACCCATTGGGAATGACCCAATAAACGACCAACGTCTTCATGTCGTTATGGCTAGTCGAGCAAAAACTGCAGTAGTATTCCTGGAGTAGGTACAATACCGTCTTCCAGAATGTCATCACTGCGCTTGCGTATCCAACCACCGAGGCAGCTGGATACTTTGCCACATGCGCAAGATACACGTAGAAAACGTTAAGAGCGATCTCTACGAGATTCATGAGAGCTATATGTCAAGACAATTACGATAACGATAAAGTCAGTTCATCGAGCGACGACCATGGCAAACGGGAACTTGCACTGAGCATTGGTAAAACCATCATTTTCCTGTAGGGCCTTGACACCATATATCTATACCGTACGCGCAAAACGGGTGAACGCCAGCGCCTGATCAGGAATCGATTTCGATTGAACGCACGTAATCAATATCCTGATAGAGTCCATACGGCTTCCAGATCCAGTGCAGGTCACCTCCAACCATCGAGCGGGGCCTTGTTAACGACTACGGGTCAGATCATGGCGACGGAAGACAGAATTACCGAAACGACCATTTTTACCTCATCAGGCAATAGAAAGCATCCCAAAATACAACGGGTGTTGAGAGAATAAACCAAATAGAAGCCAACTTGTACGTGTTGGGTGCCATGTTTTGACGTAGTTAGCATCGAATGGGAGGGTCAATGAGCAAAAGACGACAGCTTCGAGTAGCCCCGTCACCAAGAGCAACAAGGGGGATCAAGGTCTCGTGATGTCATTAGCCCTCCTGAGGCGGAGCTGCTGCCTGGCCATGAGCAAAAAACCGAGAACCTTGGTTTCTCTTTACGTCTAGCACTTCCGCCGGGGATTCCTCCGTGAAATGGCTGCTGCCAAGAGATCAGGAAGACCTTGCAAGCCAACATCATGCTCATAGACCGCTGCGTATGTCAGCACTGTAAGGGATGTACGCTCGTTGGGCTCGGAATCGAGCACGTTCGGCCTCGCGACGCCCGCTCGATCGCGGTACACTTAATCTGACTACCTCTAGACATTCCTTTACTTCTGTTTCAGTTAGCTTAATGTTGATATTGAACGTCGTCGTGCGACGAACGCCACATCCCCTTTGGGGGTTTTTCTCCTTCGTTTTCCTTCCCTGCCCTTAGTCTCCGGTACCAGAACTCTTGTATATAACCCCCTCGCCTGGCCTCAGTCAAGAGGCATCATGATTCTGAATAGAGGACTGTCTTTCCCCCTTCATCGCGCTCTTACGGAGCGAAGTTCCCCTCCGCTTCACCCGATAGGCATCCGGCACGTCTTCGGATTAACGCCCCGTCGACCGTTGTCGGTCCTTTACAATCTTACTCCAGCGTGTGCGCTCGGCTTTGCCGTAGCGTAAACGATTGGGTTTATTTTATTTTATTATACCCTCTTTTATCGAACTCACTTTCAGGCTTTACACCTGATCTACAGCACAACGTGGGACGCATTCGGGTGTCGTGGGTCAGTCGGCAGTTTTGTGAAATATAGGATTCTAAACGCATAATCCATTATCCTGTAATACATATTACATCTAGGTTTATCTAGGAGTATTGAAAGCTTGATAAGACAAGCCCGATTGGAATGAAATACAAGTCGAAAGCTGTTTCTCACAGCCGAGCTAGTATGCTAATGGCGATGTGGTATGGCGGAGTTTGAAGTTCCCCGAGTGTGAGTGTGAGTAGCAATATTAATGGTGCTTAACTTCACCGACTCGTTCTTGACTGACAATCGGTCGAACAAATATCAATGTTGTGCATCTCAGAGCAAAGGCAATGGCCAGACCGCCTGGGCCACTTCGGATCTCGGAGCCCGTTTGTTCTGTGATAAGGCATACAAATTATATCACTCCCGTGCAACAGGCCATACTACACCTCATCTAGATCTGTAAGTCGTAGTACAAGTGATATTGGTACAGATACACTGATGTCCTCCTGCCTGTGTAACACAAGCAGCCTTATGCTGCACTTTTGTCGGATGTCGCGTACTAGGAATGTATGCCTTACGCTTATATATATATTCTCTCACACACTCCGTTTCACTCAACACCTTTAAAGGAAGATATTGTCGAGAGTAAACCAATTGTTTAGTGTAGGTGGTTGGTCGCTCTCGCCGATTCGCCAATTGGGGGATGGAGGACCTAGGTCTGATATTCAGGTGGAGAACAACAGTGTGCAAACGTTGCGCGGAAAATGAAAGCTCGAATTTGCCGATTTGGAAGGAAATCTCAGGAGAGCAGAGATTAGATCTGGCCATCGTTCTTGCACTTGTACACCACCGAACTGACAAATGTCCACTTCGAAAACACCCCCGGATATCATCCAGGAGGGTGAAAAGAATCCTCGAGGCATCCCAAAAGCTCTCTTCATCGTGCGCCCTCTTCGTCGTTTTCTGGCCTTGTCTCGACCCCTCCCTTTCGTCTTCCTTCGCGTTGTCGACCATACATTATCGTTGACGGTCGCCGTATTTTTCAGCACGACGTGGAGGAATATCTAAGTGGCTCAGATACGGCCATCGAAAGGGTACTCAGCGCTTTCCAGGATGCCCTAGCGTGCGTGTCGTGTCCGGGTCCGCGATACTCGTCTGACCTTCCTTACTTTGTCGCCCTCTCTTTTAAATTCCTTTTTTCCTCTTCCTTTTTCTCTACCAAACTTCTCTGGTTCGCTTACCCTTTTGTGCCTGTAGGAAGTACCGCTATATGGACAGCAACCTGACGCAGCGGAGGCGCGGGCTCGAAGAGAAGATCCCGGATATCCGAAAGACGCTTAGCATGGTCGAATATTTGCGCGATCGTCGAGTACGTTACTGGGCGTGGGTGGTATATCATCGTTGCCCCCGCCCCTCTCTTTTTTTCCTTCCAGAGCACGTTTGTTCATTAACGTTGTTTGTGGTGCGCCTTTTCCTTCCTTCTCTTAGGAGGGAAAAAATAGGGCAGTGGCGGGTTCGGATACAGGCGATGACGATGACGCCGCTGATGACCTCGACGAGGACGAACTCGAGGATGATATAGGCGGGAAGCCCAAACCTGTCAGGACGACCTTTGAGCTTGCCGACACGCTCTACGCCGAGGCAGAACTCGAAGAAACGGAGACAGTGTACCTATGGCTCGGGGTATGTTCTGTGTCCCTTTCCCTTTCCCATCCGGCACCTTGATCATTTCAACCGTGCCCAGGCCAACGTCATGCTGTCCTACAAGATACCCGCGGCCATAGAACTCCTCAACTCCAAACTCGAAGCGGCGAATGTCAGTTTGAACAACACGGTCGAGGATCTCGAGTTCATCCGCGAGCAGATGACAGTGATGGAGGTCAACACGGCTCGGGTTTATAACTGGGATGTCAAGCGGAGAAGAGAAAAAAGGGAAAAAGAACGATTATCCGGTGAGGGTGCGGTCGAGACATGATGCAAAAGGATCAAAACTAGTAGCTGTTATGACACTGATGGTGGTATCTTATTTGACAATTTGGATTGTGACATGCGAAAGAATGAGGAGAGGCTCCGTAATCTCGTACATTATAATCCATACACTGCATTGCTCTTGTGGATAAAGTTTGTGAAAGGATAAAATTCGATGAAAGTCGAAAGGGAACAAATAATGCTAGGCATCGTCATCTCCACCCTCGCCGTCCTCATCCAGTACGAGTTTCCTCTTCTTCCCAGGCATATCCGAACCGTCCCCAAAGCCGACACCAGCCTTTCTGCGAAGCTCTTCGAGATTCGCCTCGCCCTCCTCCGCCCACTCCAACACGAGGTGGCGTCCGAGCAGGTGCGTATGCTTGAGCGCGTTGTATGCGTTCTCTGCCTCGTGCCGCGTGACGAACTCAAGGAAAGCAAAGCCACGCGAGCGACGATCAAAGCGCTTCGGTAAACGGACGGACTTGAGCTGGCCGTGTGCACTGGCAGGAGATGTTAATAATTCCACACACGCTCGATGAAGGGACCACATACCTGAAGAGCCCTTGGATGTCCTTTCGTGTCGCCTCGAACGGTACGTTCTTGACCAACATCTTCGTCGTCCTGGCCTTCTCCTTCCCACCTTTCTTCTCCTCTTGTTCCTCCACCCCCCGTCCAGCAAACTTGACATTGAGCGTGTGCCCATCGAGGACGTATCCATGCATGCCCTTGAGCGCCTTCCGCGCCGCGTCTATGGTGCTGAACCCGACGAAACCGTACCCCATGCTCAGCCGTGCACCCAGATGTTTTGGGTCCGGCTTTGTCTGCAAACGGGTAAAGGCAAAGCCGGGTAGATGGTGGAATGCCTGCGCAAAGCGCTCCGAAGAGGTTGCAAACGCGAGATTCTTCACAAAGAGGGTCTTGCCACCCGTAATGTCCGTGTTGACGTCGTCCCCCGCGTCTGGGTCTTCAACGGCAATGGGAATAACACCATTTGCGACTTCGGAGGCCGCAGAAGTGGACTGGAACATCCCAAGTGGGCCTTTTTCCAAGTATATAACTGAGTTACCGAGCCGACGGTAAGCGAGGGCGCGGAAAGCCTTGCGAGCCTCATCTGCGTGCGCGAACTCTATCACCGCTAACGTTCCAGCAGGGGGGACAAGTACGCGCTGTAATTCGCCGTGAGTGACAAACATTTCGTGCAACTGCGCCGCAGTTGTTCCATAAGGTATGTTCTTGACCAGAATAATGGTGTCGGAACGTCCGCGTCCGGAGAATGCGGAGAGGATGACGCCATGAGACTCTAGGTACGTTTTGGTTTCTTGGATGACGTGTGTCTCGGCGAGGGCAAGCTTGACAGCGGCATCGGACGACTCTGGGTCGAGGATGTCAGATTTCGATATATTCATCCGATCAGCCACAGAGGATAGAACGGCATCGCTCTACGAGTGGGGCTCAGCAAAATACCAATGCTACGAAATATGATCCTGACTCACGTTCATATAGAGCATGCCCCAATTAAATTCCTTTCCTGCCGCTGCCCTGCGCTTCTCGCTTCGTTGTTCTTTGAGTGATTTGGGGTTGCCCGCACGATCTGTGGTTGCCGTACTATTATTCTGATTGACTGCGCCAATTATGTGTAGTAATCGACCCTGAAATGGCTTCCCGTTGAGAGCCTCGAAGGCGACCAAGGCGTCCTGGGGTCGATCATATGTGACAAATGCGAGACCTTTTGGTCCTTTGGTCACGGAATCAATTGGTATATGAACCTAGTGGAAGGATTCAGAACAACTCTCGAGAAAAACTTGTAAGGGTAAAAGGTATGTCAGTGTTTACTATCTTTAATATCCCAGGTGATCAACACTCCCCAAAGGGTCTGTTGTCCCTATGCAAGTTTCTCATCCCAAGAGGGGTTGCATGCTGCAAGAGAAGAGATGCTTGCTCACCTAGTAATGTCAACCAGAGAAGGTTGCTAAATAAGCAAGGCAGATGCGAGAGTAGGCCTTGAACACACCTGCGGGAAGCTCGTCAATAAAAAGGAGTATAACGGCAGAGGAGAACTACGCAAGCAAGATCGGGACGTATCCGATGCGTAGATTTTCACGTTTTTCTCCCCACTAACCCAACGTTCGGTTTATCTTTAGAGATAGATTCTTCTCACCTGGGATATCGGCCCAAATTGTTCAAAGAGCGGACGTAACTCTTCTGAGGTACAGGTGAACGTGAGATTTCGAACGAACAGCCTTGCAGTGCGAAGAATCATTTCCTTTGTTGGATCTTTCTCGTTTGAAACTTCCTGGTCATTCTCCTCGTCCTCCGACTGTTCAAAGACCTTCTCTGGACTGTTGGAATCACCAAGGCCTCCTCTCATCCGTTGCCGCATCCATTCCATGTCTGTTAGGTTCTGCTGAACCTCCGGTTGATTCTGCGGGTCCCTTTGAACAGATGGCGCCTCGTCTCTCTCTGGTGAAAAGGAATGTGGCGCCGCCATCTTCCTCGCCTTGGGTTGCATGACTTCTAGGAACTCTTCAAGGCTGGCGCTCTTCCTCTTGCTTTCTACGTTAGGGACATTGGAGATGCGCCAGGACGCCTTGGTTTTGCTATCGGTTGAGGTCATGTCATGTTTAGTAGATGACGTATCCAGACGCGGCCGCTTGTTTGGTCGGGAAGCGGACGCTGTTGGAGCATCCTGGTAAAAGACTGTTCAGAGAGTACAGTCCTGGGAAAGACGGAGTGAAGATGGAAGGACACCCACATCAATAATTTCAACCCTCACCCGGGTTGAGTCGATGAAGGTTTTATCGTACCATTCCTTCGCTTTCAAAGCCTCTTCGTTGGTCTTGAACCCGACAAAACCGAACCGTCGTGCTGTGCCATCCTGCTTTAGAACGACCTTGACATCGGTGATTGTACCCGCGGGTCCCTTCGATTGAGAGAAGTGCTGCTTTAGAAGTGCAGGGGTGACATAGGATGGTAAATTTTTAACAATGAGGCGAGACATTCTCAGTCGTTCAGCAACCACGAAAAGGCAAAAATTTGAAAGGGGGGGTTGGATTAGTAATACGTGTGACTGCGCGTGACCGTGTCGCGGAACGCGTCTAATTATTGACTCATTTGGGACTACAGTGACACCTCTTCTTCCAAGCCATCATCTGCTCCTCCGTTTGTCACCACGAAGCATGCGTTCTTCTACTTCTTCCCACAACCTTTCATACAGAACGAGAGAGAGGTCGCGGCCTGGAGGTCCTGGATGTCTCACGCTCAATTGCAAT
>QFFA01000182.1:0-23210 GCA_003316565.1 Russula foetens
GTTAACAACTCGCTAACTCTCGCTAACTGCCGCTAACTCAAATTAACATGTTAGGTTTTTCCAGATGGCGTTTCCAGCCAAAGTTCTACCCGCGGTAGTTACGGCGACCCTTCCCGTAAATCCCGTCAGGGAAGGACACGAATGTCGAAAAGACCCGCACACGCACACGCACACGCACCCTGAGCGACGTCAAGGGTAGGGCAGCGGTGCTGTCGTAAACAAATAAGGGGTCGTCATCCCCGACGGTAGCTTTTTCCCTCTCAACCTTGACCCAAGTCCGTCGGATTCAGGACGGGATCCGTGGCTTCTTTACCTCTCTTCTCTCATTACCTTTCTCCCCCATCATCACCTCCATCACTCTTTGTCGAAGCCCTGGGCGCGATCTCGCGTGGTTTTGGACATCGTCAATACTGTGCCCCGGCGCGGTGGCATAGTCGTGTGTCACTGGTGTGCCTTCATCGAGCCTCGTGCTGTCGCCCCAACCCCCAACTGTGGATACCCTTAGTAAAAATGAGCATCTCAGGCCACCGCCAGCAAGAATAGGGTCCCCACCACGTCGTCCTCAGCCAGTCCACACCGTCACCGAGGAGCTCGGCACACGTGGTCTCGCAGCTCCTTTCCTTTTCTCCAGTCTTGCCCTCGACGTCAGCTCTCCCAGAGTTTGTTGCCTCCGTACTTGTATATCGTTCCCTGCGCTGGACACTAAGTACACATGACACGAGGAGGCCCGCTTTGTTGTACTTGCAGAACTGGCCACGTGCCTGCGATGGCGTCTCGCTCAAGTCTTGCGTGTCTCTGGGAGTAATTCCGTGCGGGGCCTCCTCTCTTGGGACATGTACGTCGAATGGAGTGAGGCCGAACTTGGTAAGCGACTTTCTCCGCCACGTCCACCCACGCGCGTCTGGCCTGACCCCTTCACAGGCAGAAGACGTCGAGTTTGAGACGCGTCTCGCAAGCTACGGTCCTGACGAGTTGAATAGCATCACACGAATTCGAAGAAAATGACGAAAGAGGAACGCCGACGGTCGAAGGATGATACAAGCTTGGTCAACATTCTAGTTACGAGCCACTCGCGCCGCGCAGGGAACCAAGACGCGGAGGTTCGCCGTCCCGGGGGCCCTCGTAGCGTCGACCTGGCATTGCCGGAAGAGGCGCAAGACCCAGAATCGCGGCGCTCTCAACGGCGGATGGGCTATTTCGACCTGCATCCCGGGCGACGGCGCATTCACATAGGTGGTGACGAAGACGTGTTAGACCAATTCGCGGAGGCCAGACATGATCATGCTCTACACTCGTACTTCGTCCCCACCTAGGTATTATATTCTATTAATCGAGATTAAAGTTTAATTAAACTGGTGCTGCGGTGAACAATCGTCCATTTTGAGAAACGTGGTCCCTCTTTCCAACCTCGACTGAAGTATACGGCCCCACTTGCTGGTTACTACTCGCGGCGGCGCGGACTCGAATCTGTTCGGGGGATGAGAACAAGCGTGATAGGTAAGTCAAACCCTCAGCCGCTGCCGTTAAGAAGCTGTTAAATGGCACCATAATTAATGCCATGCTGCTCATGCAGAAGGATGTCATTCACTTTGTTGTTACACCTCTGTACCGTACAAGTTGAAATTGGCCATGCATAGTGTTCGAAGGATTCAAAGGCATAACAATAGTCGCTTCCACCGAAACCCATACACTTCTGGATTAATCCCATGATCGTAAACCCTACATTCTCTCGCTGGTGCGCTCCGATAACCATCGTATGACCCGTGCTTGGTCCTCCTCCTCCTCTGTTGACCACGTGCCACCTTCTTTGGCCAGCTGGATAGGTGTCTTGCGGCTATTGGTCTGGGCATGCGGATCTGCACCATGATTCAGTAAGGCCACCACAGCTTGCAGGTTGAACTTGTACGCCGCCGCGTGCAACGGAGTATACCCCGACATGTCCCGGGCATCCATCTTCGCGCCGTACTCGAGAAGTAACTCGACAACTGCGACCTCTCGAGAGGATGAAGCCACATGCAATGCAGTCGAGCCAATGTTATCCGGTGCATTGGGATTCGCGCCGTGCTCCAATAAGATCCTTGCAACCGGAGTATGTCCATTGAATGACGCCACATGTAGTAGAGTCCACGTAACTCCGACTCCGAACTTATCGTTGTCCCTACCCTCCGCGTTCAGATCTGCGCCATGGCTGATTAGCTGCTGTACGATGTCGGCGCATCCACGAGACGATGCAACGTAGAGTGCAGTCCGGTTAAGGTACTCCCTAGTCTCCGTGTCGGCGCCTCCTTCAAGCAGGAGACGGACGATATCCGGATGTTCTTTGTAGATCGCTTCATGTAGCGGAGCGCACTTCACGTCAAGAGTAAAGCTACGATCGTTTAGGCACATCGCATTCAGATCTGCACCGCGATTGATTAGAGACCACATGATGTCGGCATATCCACGAGACGATGCCATGTAAAGTGCAGTCTGATCCGACCCACTCCGAATCTTCATGCGATCTTCATGCTGATTTGAGCTACTCCGAATCTCCGTGTCGGCGCCACCCTCCACTAATAAGACCGCAATATCTCGATGTCCTTTGTAGATCGCCACATGTAGCGGGGTCCACGTCACGTCGATGCGGTGATCATCATAGTCTTGGCACTTCGCGTTCAGATCTGCGCCCCGGTCGATTAGCGACCGCACGACATCGGTGTATCCACGAGACGATGCGATGTACAACGCAGTCTGACCCGTTGCGCCCCTAGTCTCCCCGTCGGCACCACGATCCAGTAGGAACAGCGCAATATTCGGATATTCATCGCCTATGGCTGCATTTAACGGAGATCCCCAAAATCCACCCTCAACGTTGAGGTCTTCTGGATGTGCAGTGAGGAGGCGCTCCACGAGACCATCAAATCCACATAGTACAGCATGATACAGTGGGTTTGGGTCAAGTTCTGGACGAGTGGTGTCCAAGTAGTAGTAGCGACGAGACCGGTCTAGGTTGTATTTCCAGACCCAGGCGGCAAAGTGTGGCTTGTCCTTCTCAAAGAGAAGATCCATCCCATCTTGGATATACGATGATATGTCCTCAAACCGTGCATGCGTCACCCAGTGCTCCGCCGCATACTCAGCCAGGGGGGAGTTCATGGGCGTGACTTCGTCGATGCTGGAGTCAAGGTGACAGAGGACGCTGAGACATGATTTGGCGAGAAGGGTATGAGCCGGTTTGGGATGAATGTGGAAGCGGGAGACATGTTCCGCATTCGCGATCCGATCAGAGGTCAAATATTCTTGAACAGAGAAATGTGAGAATTGTACCATTTTGTGGCCCCACCAGTTATCGATAACGGCGACCAAAGTAGAACAAGCGGAGAGTACTGCCGATTCGGCATTCGGATCTCGCCAGCTTGGCTCAAACCTGGGAACTCCGGAGATTTCCTCATCGAAATTAATTGCAAAGACCTCCGCAAGCTCCTCTACACGCAATGGCCGGGAAGATACCGTAAGCCATTGGAGGATACAATGGGCATCTTTCCACATCGTCTTGGGGATGTCTCGTAATATTCGTTCGTATGTTTCGTCGAGAGTCTCTGGTAATCCATCCAAAGTCCTTGAAATATACCGCAACGGACACTGGCGTAGTGTTTGTAGCTGGCAGTATGCCCAACGAAACCTGGTGTCATCAAATGAGAAAGGAATACAGCGTCAGGACCACGATCACATACATTCCGCCACCCCTTTTAGCAAGGGTACTGATGACCGATTCTTTCACCTTTGCTGGCCAATTCTGCATCGTTGGGTCAGAGCTGACAACTGACTTGACATATTCTGCTAGGTCTTTAATTTGTCCGTCTTGATTATGAAGTGAGACAGTGTAGGGATTCAAGGGATCGAAAGCTCTTCGGATATCGATCTCAGGCCGGCTGGTGACACAGAAATGGAGATGGGGGAGTTTCAAATCGATAAGCTCCTTCACGATCTCGAGGACCTCTTGGCGTTGTGTTGGAATCCCGGAAGAGTTTGGGGACTCATCGAGTGCATCCACAACAATGTAGAGAGGTGCCTGCCCTTGAACTGCCAGAATCGCTTTCAAACACTCCAGAAGCGAGTCTATGCTGGGCTCTCGGGAGCCATTGCCATGGGATGAATAGATGGATGACAGGATCTCAGAGAATTTATCGGATTGGGAACAAAGCTGGAAGAGAACAGAAGACAGTAGGTCGCGCGCATCCTGTTTGGTGGTATCCCCGAAATGAAAATAGAATATCGTGAGGATGGCTAATCCAGTCCGACACATGTCCTGGATGTCTTTGATGATGCTTGAACTGTCGCTGACATGAGTACACTGGATGAAGGATGCTTGTAGTGACATACGAAATGATAGTCTTTCCTGAACCGGCTATGAATCGGATGCCATCAGCGGGAGGTTGAGACGGGAAGGAGAAATGCGCACGTAGACCTTGCACCCATAAAAGGGAGCCAGTCGATTTCCATTTTCTGAATGTTTCGCTTTGGATGAACCAGGTTGCAGTGCCAGGGTGATGGGCTTTGCGAGCAGTATTGTAGTTTGTCCATGGGTCTGGTGGGGACAACCAAGATCGAATCTTCTGTTGCAATTGGTCGCCTACAAGATAGCTCAGGTTATACATCCCAAATAGGAATGTCGGTGAGGTACAAACGTTCGATTTTGTTTACTTTCATTGCTATTTCTTGCATGAGGACTGGCGCACAACGTAAAAAAAACTTGAGCTTTTATCGCATAGGTCTGCTGAAGTCTGCTAGACGCACCAAGGGTAGATTGGACATCGCCTGTGGATACCTTCCCATCTACCAGATTTGTGCATCGTACCACACAGATGTTGATATGAGCAGACAACGCCCACCTTCCATCACCACTTGCATGTTATTGACCAGGCCATATACTACATCGAGCGTCTGGGCAGCAGTCACCTTGGACTCCTCGAGGGTGAGCCGATCGAGCCTCTGAAGAACTGATTCGATGTCTTTCTCTCCCAGTAGCCTTCTAGCAACTTTCTCTGCGGCGAGTCAAACTATCGATTACCATCGAAAAAGATACTGCGAGACGTACTCAACCTTCCTTGCTTGATTTGTTTCGTCGCCAGAGCGAGTACGGCCAACAATTCGACCATAATTTTGACTATCGTTTCACTCATGGCGGGTGTGGGTCGGATCTCGGTATAAACCTTTAGCCGACTCGTGAAGTTTTCGATAGATTCAAAGATTTCAAGCAGGGCATCGTAGCTTTCCCTCACGTTTTTGGCCGTCTGCCAGACACATACATCATTATTGGCTAGGCAGAGAGATCACGAGTCACACTCACAGAGAGAAGGATACCAATCCCGGAAAAAATAAACTTTGCAGGGGGAAATGCCTAGAGATTAGGGTCAAATAACTTTGACTATGGAATACGGAACTGAATTGGACTTACGAAACTGACGCCGGCATTGAGGACTGTGTTGGTCGAGATAGCGTGCAACCCATTGACGACAGGCGTAAGTAACTTGATCAACTTGGGATCACCATTCCTGAATTGATCAAAGGCCTGGGATTGTGCTTGGAGAATAGCGAGAATGGAATCCGGAGACTGGCATCTATCGATCTCGGCAGCCAGCGGGTGGCTGCAGAGATCTTGTCCGGTGCGCTTGGCATACTCGGCCAAGGCTATGTCAAAGAGGGCTTGGAAATTGGATGATGGGGAGGATGTGCTTGAAAGTGACGACATGATGGAGGTTGGACGGAAGGAAGAAGTCAAGGGAGACAGTCGATCAGGTGCTCCTCGTGACCGTCCAAGCCTCCACGAGCCACATGTTCGGGGGAAGTCGGAGTTGAAAGACAATCTGTCGGAGCTTATATGAGAGGAGATTTTGACGAATTGGGGCGATCGTGAGCCCATCGCTGAGTGCTGAGGCGTAACTCGGCCAGACATATCTTATTCCGCCACAATGGAGGAATCCACCCTCTATGATTGCCATTCAACAAGGTACTCAAACAGCACAACACGAAGAGAAGCAGTACTTCCGGCCACCCACTGGCCCTTCCGCGTACTCATGACTTCCCTGGGACTGAGCAAGACGAGGTAGATGAGAGGGGGAGAAGACTATACGGAGCAGGGGAACTTTGACTTTGACGGCGGTCTGAACAGCCCACATCGGTATGCTCGCTGCGTGTTGTCGCCAACATGGTGAGGAAGGAGAGAACAACGAATGAGGAGCAACGCGTGACAAGCGCTTGTGGGGCGTGGTGCGACACGCGTGAAAATGCAGATTGTCGAAATTGCCCGATCCTTCGACATTAAGGTCTGTTTCTATCAAGGCTTGTAACATCGTCTGCACCTGACTGGTATTCGTTGTATTCTTGACCAACTCGACACGGAAAATCATTTATCCAGTTATCATTATCGATACCTCGTCTCATATCCCGTAGATTCCTTTCTCCTCGTTTACCAATTACAGGTGCTTGTGTTTCAAACGTTCTGCTATCCGTCCATATGACCGACGCTGCTAATATCTCTTTTGTTCCCTTTTTCTGTGTGCTACCATATATTTGCTCCCTGCCAAACATGATGATTTTCTACACTCGTACTTTCTCCCTACTACCGTGACCTTGGTATTCTTGTATTGAAACATGTAGCGTTGATGACCCACTGTAACACAGGTGGATAGTCCACCCGGTTGTGAATTCGAGGGGAGGTCTTGTGTCCGAAGCAGGTTCGCAATCCCGAAGGAAGAGCAAAGGCGCATGGGAGATAGGGAAGGAGAGTGTATTGGTATTGAGGCCGCGATTCCGAGAGGCCAAGAACGCGCGAAAGGAAACTCACAACGGTCGTAATGAGCAACTTGGGGCGTCGGCATGCACACAGACGGAGAAGGGGAAAGGGAATATCTGATTATTGCTTGCTTGGCTGAGGCCATGCGAGGGGGATTAAAGTACAAGTATGCGACGCGTGAGGCGAGTAGAGGGGAAGAGGATGAGGCGACGTCTGGTGTCCGATGGCTAAGGCAGAACAGGAAAATGGCTGGAAACGAGTGATGGACCAAAGAAAGAAATGATAAGGGGACGAACACAATCGGGCTAAAAAATCGTATAAACAGCAAGGATGTCACACGAGGATCCGAGTACGGACTCGAACAGCGAGGTTGTCATGCACGTCGTGCGTGACGTTGGAATGACGGCTGTCGAGGAGGCGCGCACTTGTGGCTTTGGTCGGCGAGGGATGAACGGTCTGCGTGTCTCTTGGCAATCTGGTTGGAGGTGTGGCAAGGGGGGAGACTTGAAGGAAAAGGAGGCAGAACCGTACGAGGCGATGGAGGCGGGCGGGGGACGAAAGAAGAAGAGGTGGCCAACTGCTCTACGCTACGTAATACAGCCCAGGTAAGCAAAAACAAAAGCCGTGCGACACGCGGACAGCGTCACGTGGTCGAAACTGCTCAATTGCGAAGGCGAAGGCCGCAACGAACTTTTAAATCCGCCGTACTGTGACTACTAACTTAGAGCATGAACACATAACTCGAACACAATGCTAGCGGGAAGTTTTCACCGAGAGGGAGTTTATACACTTGCTTCGTATGTGCCTGTATCGTAAAAATCGGCCATCTGATGCGTCCACTGGGATCGCCTCCAAAATCCATGCATTGTTACGTTTTCGCCCTTTTCCCCTTCGACCGCCCTTCGGTCGTCCCGTCCCTCTCATACCCAGTCTATTCTCTCGTTACCGTACAATTTCCTCTCCTCTCAAGAGTCTCTCAAGTCACAGAAACCTTCCACAGAACTCAGACGAGTGTGGCCGCGTTTCCAGCCGAAATTCTTCCACCCGTGGTGTGGTGACCGTTCCCGTCAAGAAGGACACGAACGTCGAAAAGACCCGCACCCGCACCTTGATCGGCGTGAAGGGCAGGGCGCCCGGTGCCGTTGTCAACGAGGAGGATATCATCGCCCCCGACTGACGCTTTTTCCCTCTCAACCTTGACCTACTGTATACGGCGGCGAACCTCCAAGTCCATCAGATTCTGAACGGGGTCCGTACCTTCTTCACTCTCTTCTTTCATTACCTTTCTCCTCCATCTCCATCGTCACCACTCTTTGTCGAAGCGCTGGGCGCAATCTCGCGCGGTTCTGTATATGCTCAGCACACGTGGTCTTTATTTTCACCGGCCATTCCCTCGACAACATATCTTCCGGAGTTCGTCGCCTCGTCGCTTTATCTCCGCACTTGAGAGTCTTTCCTAACACCGGACGCTGATCGCACATGGCACGAGGAGGCCTGCTTTGCTGTGCCCGCAGAACCTGCCATGTGTCTACGATGGAGTCTCGCCAGAGTCTTGCGTGTCTCTGGAGTCAATGCCGAGGCCTCCTCTTGGGACATGTACGTCAGTGGAGCGAGGCCGAATTTGGGAAGCGACTTCCTCCGCCACATTTTTATACACACAATGGTCGCATGCTGATTGGCTGTCAAAACCACCGTGAGGAAAGGACATTAAGACAGTGTTACGGGCCCTGCCAATCCCACCAGACACCCACGCATGCGAAGACCAGAGGCCAAGCCTCGATGTCGATGTGCGAACCCATCAAACAGCCGAGCAGGACATGCAAGTCGCATGAGCAGCCCTGCTCAAAGGGGACGAAAAATATGACGCCGAGCGTGAGCAGTAAGCAAGCTGCTGCGCCGGCCATCCCCTCAACTTTCAACACGCAATCGCCACCCCTCTTTGCCACGCCTGCCAATTCGGAGGCCACACCCCAGCCCTGCAGCCGCACGCGCATGTGCACACACAGGATGGCATGCACCACGCATGATTTTCAGCCCAGTCCGGAGGAGCGTTGCATCCTGCCCCCCCCCACCCGTCTCGCGTCCAGCCTGCAGGCCCCTGGGATCTTCATGAAAGACTCAGATGAAGAAGGGGTAGTGACGACAGAGGAAGACGGTGCGCTGATGCCACTAGAAGCCCCCGATGGCACAGTGTCGACACCTATGGCCAAGACAGCAGGCGCAAACAGGCGCACCCCGTGCATGCCTGTGGAGGAAAAGCGCAGCCATGATAGGCTGTCCTGGAAGAAGCCCCCTGAGGGGAAGTCAGTCACATGCACGGTGCGCCCAGCGGTGCAAGGGTTCAACTCAAACAGACAGCCTTGACCGTATCGCTGCCCACGCAGAGGAGGTTTGCATTGCAGACACCGCGGCAGACAATCTCAGGCATGTTCATTGGGAGGCCCTCAAGCAGGCCTTCCACCACCTTCTTGGCACACCTGACCTGCATTTCATACACGCAGAGGTCAGCAGCCCACTAGAGGGAAATCCACCTGCGAATGGCGGCACGACCGTGGACTGATGCACCATATTCAGGCACACGTCCCCCACCGATGGCACCACCACCCCCACATCCTCAAAGCGGCCACCTACAACTGGGAGCAGCAAAGTTGCAGCGACGCATGGCTGCAAGCAGGTGTTTCGGCCTCACAGCCCTGTCTCAGCACCTTCCAGCACCACCCCCTCCTTTTTTTTCAAGCAGCCAGGCGGCCATCATGACCATGTACGAGCGGCATGACCACGACCACAAACATCACCCCCAGACTGAGCACATTGCGTGCCACCACCGGACCCACCAGGTCATCAAGAACGGGCTGACCAGCCCACCCATCACCATGTGGGCGACCCAGCAGCTGACATGCTCGCCAACCCCCTCTTTTCCTGCCTAGGGTGAGGCACTTCACCACATCTCTTGGACTGTGTGCGAGGTGAGGGAGAGTGTCACGGGAAACAGTAGTCGGCCCCCAGCAGTTTTAGCACAGTAGCATATAATTACTTCACCACATGGGCAGACCGGACAGCGTGCGCTGCACTAGCACGTACAGTGGACATATATTCATTTAGTAATGTAGTTAAACTTTGTTGTCACTTCCCACTCCTGCTTCATTGAGACCACAAGTCCAAGTCAGCGCCTGTGCGTGTCGACTGAGGGCCGGGGTCGACCACGGGCCGACGGACCTATTCTGGCCCTTGGCCAAACAGGATCAGGGCCACACAACGTTTGGCCCGGCCCTTGACCCTCAGGTGGTCGGGAAGGCACGATCCGTGGACGGTGTAGTCCTGGGACGACTGGCATTTTCGCGACATGAACACGTCTTGAGGGTTGAATTGGCAATGCGTCGAATTCGGCTTCGAGTCGTTCCACACGTGGAATATGAGGTGACCGTACAGCGCCATGGCTGATTAGCTGTTGCACGATATCTTGATGCCCTTTGTGGATCGCTACTTGTAGTGGAGTCCATATTACTGTACTTTCATCGTCATCATCGTCATCGTCCAAGTCTTGGAGCTTCAAAAGCTTCATATCGTGATTAGCAGCATCCCGGGATTGGCACTCCACGTTCAGATCTGCACCGTGGTAAATTAGTGACTGCACAACATCAGTATATCCATGAGACGATGCCATGTAAAGTGCTGTCCGATCCAATCTATTCCGAGTTTTCATGTAATGTCCGGGCTGATCAGAGCTATAGCGAATCTCGGTGTCGGCGCCAGCTTCCAGTAATAGAATCGCAATATCTCGATGTGATTTAGAGATCGCTACTTGCAGCGGAGTCCACATCACTGTACTTTGGTGATCGTCATCCCAGTCTTGGCACCTCACGTTCAGATCTGCGCCTCGGTCGATTAACGACCGCACGATATTGGTGTATCCACGAGATGATGCCATGTACAACCCAGTCTGATCGTTTTTGCCTCTATTCTCCCCGTTTGCACCACGATCCAGTAGGAACAGCGCAATAGTCAGATGTCCTTTGGCTAATGCCACATTTAACGGAGATCCCCAAATGCCGCCCTCAGCATTGAGGTCTTGTGGATGTGCAGCGAGGAGCCGCTCCACGAGACCACCGAATCCACATAGCGCAGCATAATACAGTGGGACTGCGTCAGGCCGCTCTGGACGAGCGGTTTGCTTGTAGTATATTCCGTGTTCGTCGTCTATGTTGTCACGGAGTACCCAGATCCAGGCCGCAAAGTATGGCTCGTCCTTCTCAAAGAGAAGATCCATCCCACCCCGGATATATGATGATACGTCATCAACTCGTGCATGCCCCATCCAGTGCTCCGCCGCGTACTCAGCCAGGGGGAAATTCTTGATCTTGGCTTTGTCAATGCTGCGGTCTAAATGACAAAGGACGCTGAGACACGCTTTTGCGAGAAGTGTATGAGCCGGTTTCGGGTGAATGTAGAAGCGGGAGACATGTTCCGCATTTGCGATCCGATCAGAAGTCAAATATTCTTGAACGGAGAAATGTGAGAATTGTACAAATTTTCGGTCCCGCCCCGCGTCGACAATAGTGACCAAAGTAGAACAAGCGGAGAGTACTGCGGCTTCGGCATTTGCGTCCCGCCAGCTCGGATCGAACCTGGGAATTCCGGAGATTTCTTCATCGAAATCAATTGCAAAGACCTCCGCAAGCTCCTCTACACGCAGGGGTCGCGAAGATACTGTAAGCCATTGGAGGATGCGATGAGCGTCTTTCCACATCTTCTTGGGAATCCCTTGTAACATTCGTTCGTATGTTTCGTCGAGAGTCTCTGGTAATTCATCCAAAGTACTTCGAATATAGCGCAACGGACACTGGCGCAGCGTTTCCAGCTGGCAGTATGCCCACCGAAACCTGATGTTGTCGCATGAGAAAGTAATAATAGACGTCAGGACCATGAGCACATACATTCCGCCACCCCTTTTAGCGAGTGTATCGATGACCAATTCCTTCACCCTTGCTGGCCAATTCCGCATCGTTGTGTCTGAGCCGACGACCGACTTGACATATTCGGCTAGGTCTTTAATTTGTCCGGCTTGATTATGAAGCGAGACAGTGTAGGGATTCAAGATATCGAAAACACTCCGGATATCGATCTCAGGCCGGCTGGTGACACAGAAATGGGCATGAGGGAGTTCCAAATCAACAAGCTCCTTGACAATCTCGAGGACCTCTTGGCGTTTTGTTCGAAGCCCAGATGAACTTGGCGACTCATCGAGTGCGTCCACAACGATGTAGAGCGGAGCCTGCCCTTGAAGTGCAAGAATTGTCTTCAAGCACTCTAGAAGGGTGTTTATGCTGGGCTCTCGGGAGCCATTGCCGTGGGACGAATAGACGGATGACAGAACCTCAGAGAATTTATCGGATTGGGAACAAAGCTGGAAGAGAACAGAAGATAGTAGGTGGCGCGCATCCTGTTTGGTGGTATCCCCGAAATGAAAATAGAAGATCGCAAGGATGGCTAATCCAGTCCGACGCATGTCGTCGATGTCTTTGATGATGCTTGAACTGTCACCGACATGAGTACACCGAACGAAGAATATTAATGCTTGTAGTGACATACGAAATGATAGTCTTTCCTGAACCGGCTATGAATCGGAAACAATCAGGAGTATGTAAAGACGGGAAGGAGGAATGCGCACGTAGGCCATTCAGCCATAAGAGGGAGCCAGTCGATTTCCATTTTCTGAACGTATAGCCTTGGATAAACCACGTGGCAGTGCCAGGGTGATGGACATTGCGAGCAGTATTGTAGTTTGTCCACGGATCTGGTGGAGATAACCAAGATCGAATCTTCTCTTGCAATTGGTCGCCTACAAGATAGCTTAAGGTTATACATCCCAGATAGGAATGTCGGTGAGGTACGAACGTTCGATCTTGTTTATTTTCATTGCTATGTCTTGCATGAGGACTAGCGCACAATGTCAAAAAAAAAACTTGAATTACATAGGCCAGCTAGACGCACCAAGGGTCTCTTGTATACCGTCTGTGGATGCCTTCCCATCTACCATATTTGTTTATTGTACCACACAGATGTCTGTACAAGCAGACAATGCGCACCTTCCATCACCGCTTCCATGGTATGGACCAGACCATATACTACATCGAGCGTCTGAGCAGCAGTCATCTTGGACTCCTGGAGGGTGAGGCGATCGAGACGCTGAAGAACCGATTCGATGTCTTTCTCTCCTAGTAGTCTTCTAGCAAATTTCTCTGCTGAGAATCAACCATCGATTGCCGTGAAAAAGGATGCTGCAATACGGACTCAACCTTCCCTGCTTGATTTGTTTCGTCGCGAGGGCAAGCACGGACAACAATTCGACCATAATTTTCACCATCGTTTCAATCATGGCGGGTGTGGGTCGGATCTCCGTATAAACCTTGAGCCGACTTGTAAAATTTTCGATACACTCGAAGATATCGAGAAGGGCATCGTAGCTTTCCCTCACGTGCTTGGCCGTCTGGCAGATGCATGCATCGTTATTGGCTAGGCAGAGAGATCGAGAGTCACACGCACGGAGAGGAGGATACCAATCGCAGAAAAAATAACCTTTGCAGGGGGAAACGCCTAGAGATTAGGGTCAAATCACTTTAGCTACGGAATACAGAACTGGATTGGACTTACGAAACTGGCGCCGGCGCTGATGACTGTGTTGGTCGAGATAGCGTGCAACCCATTGACGACAGGCGTAAGCGACTTGATCAACTTGGGAGTACCATTTCTGAATCGATCAAAGGCGTCGGATTGCGCTTTGAATATGGCGAGAATGGAATCTGGGGACTGGCATCTATCGATCTCGGCAGCCAGCGGGTGGCTGCGGAGATCTTGTCCGGTGCGCTTGGCATACTCGGCCAAGGCTACGTCGAAGAGGGTTTGGAAGTTGGATAATGGGGGGGATGTATTTGGCGCTGATGACATGACGAAGTGGGAGTGAGGTTGAACGTTGAGGCCTTGAAGGTGGAAGCAAAAAAGCAAAGCGAGGGAGGAGAGACAGTCGAGCGTGTCACCTCAGGCCTCACGTACTCCTCGTGGCCATCCAGTGCACTCACAGCCCTCAGCCTCGCGAGCCAGGCGTTCGGAGACCAACCGGCGAAGTCGGAGTTGCAGGACAATCGGTCGGAGCTTATACAAGAGGAGCTGGTTGTAACTTGACGTGCATTTTCGCGATCAATGTGTCTGTCATCCTGTCGTCCTCCTTGCTTCGGTGACTTCTCCCCCTTTGCACCCTATTCACTTCTTATATCGAAGTCCTTCTGTCTGCGAAGGTGGGCGTAGCTCACTGGCTTTTTACAGAGACTATCACCGAGGCGTACTCGACCAGACATCTCTTCCCCCCCCTTGTTCGTTTCGCCACTGAAGGAATCAACCCATCGACGGGCCCCATCCATGATTGTGGTTATCATCCAGGCAAGTACCAGGCGGGCCGAAGCGGGAAAACCAGTATTTCCACCCATGGGCGTTCTGTGTAGTCCACACCCGCGCCCTTCCACTCATGACCTCCCTGGGACGGAGCAAGATGAGCTAGATGGGGGTGGAGAAAATTATACGGAGCAGCCAACCTTGACTTTGATGGCCGTCTGAACAGCCCATGTCACTATGCTCACGGCATGCTGTCGCACAACTTGGGCAGAGAACGACGAATGATGAGCATCATCGCGTGACAAGTGGTTGTGGTGTGCAGATCGTCGCAATTGCCCGATCCTTCTTCTATCAAGCTATATCAAGCCTTGTGGCGCCTGGCTGGTATTCGTTACGGACTCGACGACCCACTGCGGACATGGAAAATCATTATCGATACCTCGTCCCATATCCCCTAGGTTCCTTTCCCCTCGTTTAGCAATTACGCAACGTTCTGCTATCCATCCATATGACCGTTGCTATTTTCTTTTTCCTTTCCCCCGTTTTTTTTCTCTTTTCTGTCAAGCGTTTATCCTATTAGCCAAAATAACACGATGCCGCAATGAATGAATCTTGCATGTAGCGTTGATGATCCACTGCAACACAGGTAGATAGTCTACCTGGTTAGCTCGAGGGGAGGCCTTGTGTCCGAAGCAGGTTCGCAATCCCGAAGGAAGCGCAAAGGCGCAAGGGAGAGAGGGGGCGTGTGTGTGTTTGTGTTGAGGCCGCGATTCCGAGGGTTCAAGAACGCGCGAAGGGAAATCACAACGTTCGTAAGGAGCAACTTATGGCGGCGGCACGCACACAGACAGAGAAGGGGAAAGGGAATCTCTGATTCTTGCTGGCTTGGCTGAAGCCATGCGAGGGGGATCAAAGTACAAGTATGCTGTATGCGAGACGAGTAGAGGGGAAGAGGGTGCGGCGACGTCTGGTGTCCAATGGCTACGGCAGAACAGGAAAAGGCTGAAAACGAGTGATGGATAAAAGAAGAAATAAATGAGAAGGGAACGTACAAAATCGAGTCAAACAATCGTATAAACATCATGGATGTCTGACGAAACACGAGATCCGAGTACGGACTCGAACAGTGAGGTTGTCACGCACGTCGGGCGTGACGTTAGCAGGACGGCCGTCGAGGAGGCGCGCACTTGTGGCGTCGGTCGGCGAGGGACGAGCGGTCCGCATGTCTTTTGCAACCTGGTTTGAGGTGTAGCAAGGGGGTGACTTGAAGGAAAAGGAGGAAGAACCGTTCGAGACGACGGAGGCGTGAGGCGGGGACGTGTGCGACACGCGGACTGCGTCACGTGGTCAATTGCGAGGGCCACATGAATTCCGCCGTCGCCGTAACAAAGCGCACGAACACATAACTCAAACAAAACGCTGGCGGGAATTCTGCAGTCCGCCGAGAGGAAATTTGTGCACTTGCTTCGTATGTGCCTGTATTGTAAAAATTGGTCATCTGATGCGTCCACTGGGATCGCCTCCAAAATCCACGCATTGTTGCGTTTTCGTCTCTTTTTCTCTTTCGACTCGTCCCGTCCCTCTCATACCTCGTGTATTCTCTCGTTCCCGCACAACTTCCTCTCCTCTCAAGAGTCTCTCAAGTCACAGAACTTTCAGACGAGTTTGGCCTATAATCCCCCCCAACTGGCGCCTTTTCCCTCTTAACCTTGGCCCACACGTCGGGGAACCTGCAAGTCCATCAGATTCTGAACGGGGTCCGTACCTTCTTCAACTCTCTTCTCTCACATATCTTTCTCCCCCATCATCTTTGTCCCCACTCTTTGTCGAAGCGCTGTACGCAATCTTGCGCGGTTCTGTATATCGTCAATGCTATGCCCCGGCGCCACCGTGGCACCGTCGCGTGTCGTTGGTGTACCCTCATCGGGCCTTGCACTTTCGTCTCAACCCACAAATTTTGACACCCTCACTGACAATGAGCATCCCAGGTCACCGCCAGCGGGAGAAAGAATGCCACTACCTAGCGACTACCTCTCCTATTTGCACCACATCGTCCTCGGCCTCGATGAGGTCGACCGCCTAGTCCACACCGTTACCGAGAAGCTCGGCACACGTGGTCTTCCTTTTCACCAGAGTTGCCCTCGGCGACAACTCTTCCGGAGTTCGTCGCCTCGTTCAAGCTTTCCTCCGTATTTGTGTGTCGTTCCCCGCGCCGGACGCTGAGCGCACATGGCACGAGGAGGCCCGCTTTGCTGTGCCCGCAGGACCTTCCATGTGTCTGCGATGGAGTCCCGCCCGAGTCTTGCGTGTCTCTGGAGTCAATGCTGAGGCCTCCTCTTGGGACATGTACGTCGAGTGGAGTGAGGCCGAACTTGGTAAGCGACATCCTCCGCCATATACGCAATGCTGATTCTCGTTTCTATCGTAGTCGTAGTCCAAGATGATCCAGCAACCCATTTTGAAGCCCCCATCGCACTTTGCAACAACCAGTCCCTTTAATCATAATCAACGTTCCTTCTCGCCTCGCATGTCTCACGGCCCACTCGTCATCTTCAGGGCCCTCTGCACTTTTTTGAACCCCTCCTTTTCAGCCTCTGTCCCGCTGCGTTACCTTTCCACCACACTTACCTTGAATACCTTGGTGCCACGAACCAATGGAACATGCCCTACTCGCCTTTCTTCGTTCGCGAGACGCACCGAGTAACGAGTCGTCTGGTTCGTTTGGCGGCAGATCTGGCAGCGCTGCATCTCTTGGCGTACCCACGTAGCTCAAAGGTTGGATTTGGGGTTACCCAGTCATGCTCCCAGAACCAGCCTCTCAATCAAGGTAGCCCAACAGACTCCAACCTCGCCGCGGAGCCCGCACCGTGCGCGTTGTCACCCCGCCGAAGCAGGCGCTTACCCGATTTCATACGTAACACCTTCGTCCTGATCCCGTCGTTGGCGCCCTCTCCCTCCCTGTGCCGGCCCCACCACCGAGCCCTCATGCGCCGACATATACTCAGCGTGACCTGCAACGACAGCAGGAGGTGCGGGGCAGATTGTCAGGAAAGCCCGGGCTAAAGGCGAGTTCGCTAATTGAGATGTGTCGCGCGAGAAGGAGCGGCAGGCGGCCAACAGTAAAGGTTCTCCGGGCAAGTCTGCTGGTACTTCCTCACAACAGCAGCCACCTGAGCCACCCGCGCCCGTGGCGAAAGAACCAGGGTCGCTGCCGCCTCTACCACCTCCAGACCCCGACTTGTCACTTCTAGTCTTGACTTCCCCGAGACGAGAAAGAAGGCGGGCCAGAGGGAGATGGAGAAAATTATGTTGAGCCGGCGACCTTTTGAGTTTGATCATGGTCGGGATAGCCCATATCGGTATGTTCACGGTGCGCCGTTAGACAACGTGGTTGAGGAGGAAGAAGAAGAGGAATGGTAGCAGTGTCCCCGAATTGAGGTTGTCAAAGTTGTCCGGTCATTCGCCTCATTCTTTTGTTTTACCAAGATTTTTCACATTCTTCGCTCCTGGCTAGTATTCGCTACCCTTGTGATGAACTGGACGATATCCGCGGACACGGAAAAATAACTTGAATTATCGATGCCTTCGTCCCATATCCCCCGTGCTTTTCTTTTCAACTTGAATACCCGCCAACGCGCGCGAAGATACTCGCACAATATAGTAGCACGACGTGGTCTATTTGTCGTCAGAGGCTCGTTTCCCCTCTCTTTCTCTTCAAGTCACTATCCTCCGCCTCTCCCTACATTTATTCTTCTGGTCCCTCCGGTTCCATGCCTCGTTACTGATTACGAGCTCTCGTTCTCCGCGACATGCAGCTATTCATCCATATGACCGACGCTGCTTTTATCGCTTTCCTTTTTCTGTCGCTTCCGTATATTTACTCCCCACCAAACATGATGATGCTCACCCACTCGTACCTCCTCCCTACTTTGGTATTATATTCTATTAGTCGAAATTAACCTGGTGCTGCAGTGAATCAAACAATCGTTCATTTTGAGAAACGCGGTGCCTCTTTCCAACTTTGACTGAAGTCTATGGCCCCACTTGCAACCAGCGGACTCGAATCCGTCGGTGATCTGAGAACAGATTCTGCGTAACAGGTATTTCGAACACGAGGCCACTGGCGTTGAGAAGGTGTTAAATAATGCCATAATGCCATGCATAAGGATATCGTTCACTTCGTTGTTACATCTATGTGCACCATACAAGTTGAAAGCCATGCAGAGCATCCGCAGAATTCAAAGGTATAACTATGGTCGCTTCCACCGAAACCCACACCCTGATTAATCCCATGATCGCAAACCCTACATTCTTTCGCCGGTGCGCTCCGATAACAGCCGTATGACCTGTGGTCGGTCCTCCTTCCGAGTCCATGGGTTCTCGTGCGGGTCGTTGGCCAGCTCGACAGGTGTCTTGCCGTCATTGGTCTGGGCATGTGGATCTGCGCCATGATTCAGTAAGACCGCCACAGCTTGCAGCCTTAGACTGCATGCTGCCTCGTGCAACGGAGTCCGCCCCTGCTTGTCCCGGACATCCGCATTCGCGCCATACTCGAGGAGTAACTCGATAACCGTGACCTCTCCAGATAATGATGATAAATGCAATGGAGTTACGCCAAAGTTATCCTGTGCACTGGGATTCGCGCCGTGCTCCAATAAGATCCTTGCAGTCGGGGTATATCCTAGGTATGACGTCAAATGTAGTGGAGTCCACGTTACTTCTCCGGAATCATTGAAGTCTTCGCACTCCACGTTCAGATCTGCGCCATGGCTGATTAGCTGTCGCACGATGTCGTCGCGTCCAAGAGAGGATGCGAAGTAGAGTGCAGTCCAGTCCTGGCAGTTCCGAGTCTCTGTGTCGGCGCCTCCTTCCAGAAGGAGAAGCACGATATCTGGATGTCCTTTCTTGATCGCTACATGTAGCGGAGTCCATGTCACTCGCATGTAGTAAC
Source organism: Russula foetens (assembly GCA_003316565.1). Lineage (NCBI taxonomy): Eukaryota > Fungi > Basidiomycota > Agaricomycetes > Russulales > Russulaceae > Russula > Russula foetens. Next base: position 19,113 of record QFFA01000182.1, read on the forward strand.
CATCATACAAGTCTTGGCACTTCGCGTTCAGATCTGCGCCGTGGCTGATTAGCTGTCGCACGATGTCGTCGTGTCCAAGAGAGGATGCGAAGTAGAGTGCAGTCCGGTCCTGGCAGTTCCGAGTCTCTGTGTCGGCGCCTCCTTCCAGAAGGAGAAGCACGATATCTGGATGTTCTTTCTCGATCGCTACATGTAGCGGAGTCGATGTCACTGAAATGTCGTAAGGATTATACCAGTCTTGGCACTTCGCGTTCAGATCTGCACCGCGGTTGATTAGCGACTGCACGACAACGGCACATCCATGGGACGATGCCATGTAAAGTGCAGTCTGATCCAATCTACTCTGCTTCATTCTGAACTCGTCAGGCTCATCCGAGCTACTCCGGATCTCCGTGTTGGCGCCACCCTCCAGTAATAGAATCGCAATATCTTGATGTTTTTTTGAGATCGCTACATGCAGCGGGGTCCACGTCACGTGTATTATGTGATCATCATCCCAGTCTTGGCACGTCACATTCAGATCTGCACCGCGGTCGATTAGTAACCGCACGACATCGGTGTGTCCACCAGATGATGCGATGTACAACGCAGTCTGATCCTTTTCCCCCCTGATCTCCCTGTCTGCACCACGATCCAGTAGAAACAGGGCAGTTTTCAGATGTCCTTCGGCTGAGGCCGCATTTAACGGAGATCCCCAAACGCCGACCTCAGCATTGAGGTCTTGTGGATGTGCAGTGAGGAGGCGCTCGACGAGACCACCGAATCCGCATAGCGCAGCATAATATAGTGGGACTGCTTCAGGTTGCTCTGGATGAATGGTGTGATCATAGTAATAGCTATCGTCGTCTATGTCGTGTACCCAGATCCAGGTGGCAAAGTATGGCTTGTCCTTCTCAAAGAGAAGATCCATCCCATCCTGGATATACGATGATACGCCCTCAAACCGCCCATGCTCCACCCAGTGCTCCGCCGCGTACTCAGCCAGGGGGAAGTTCTTGATCTTGACTTTGTCGATGCTGTAGTCTAGCTGAAGGAGGACGCTGAGACAGGCTTTGGCGAGAAGGGTATGAGCCGGTTCGGGGTGAATGTAGAAGCGGGTGACACGTTCGGCATTTGTGATCCGATCAGAGGTCAAATATTCTTGAACAGAGAAATGTGAGAATTGTACGATTTTTCCGAGCCACTTGTCATCGACAATAGTAACCAAAGTAGAACAAGCGGAGAGTACTGCCGTTTCGGCATTTGCGTTCCGCCAGCTTGGATCAAAGCTAGGAATTCCGGACATTTCTTCATCGAAATTAATTGCAAAGACCTCCGCAACCTCCGCTACACGCAGCGGCCGTGAAGACACTGTAAGCCATTGGAGGATGGAATGGGCGTCATTCCACATCTTCTTGGGGATCCCTTGTAATATTCGTTCGTATGTTTCATCCAGAGTCTCCGGTAATTCATCCAAAGTGCTTCGAATGCAGCGCAACGGACACTGGCGCAGCGTTTCCAGCTGGCAGTATGCCCACCGAAACCTGATGCTATCACATGAGAAAGGAAAACTATGTGTCAGGACCACGATCACATACATTCCGCCGCCCCTTTCAGCGAGAGTATCGATGACCAGTTCTTTCACGTTTGCTGGCCAACTCTGCATCGTTGCGTCTGAGCCGACGACTGACGTGACATATTTTGCTAGGTCTTCAATTTGTCCGGCTTGATTATGAAGTGAGACAGTGCAGGGATTCAAGGGATCGAAAACTCTCCGGATATCGATCTCAGGCCGGCTGGTGACACAGAAATGGACATGAGGGAGTTTCAACTCGATGATCTCCTTCAGAATCTCGAGGACCTCTTGGCGTTTTGTTCGAACCCCGGAAGAATTTGGGGACTCATCGAGTGCATCCACAACGACGTAGAGCGCAGCCTGCCCTTGAAGTGCAAGAATTTGTTTCAAGCACTCTCGGAGCATGAATACGCTGGGCTCTCGGGAGCCATTGGCGTGGGACGAATAGATGGATGAAAGAATCTCAGAGAATTGATCTGACTGGGAACAAAGCTGGAAAAGAACAGAAGATAGGAGGTTGCGCGCATCCTGTTTGTCTTTATCCCCAAAATGAAAATAGAAGATCGCAAGGTTGGATAATCCAGTCCGACATATGTCCTGGATGTCTTCTATGATGCTTGAACTATCGCTGACATGAGTACACCGAATGAAGAATGCTCGTAGTGACGTACGAAATGATGGTCTTCCCTGAACCGGCTATGAATCGGAGACCATCAGCGGTATGTATAGACGGGAAGGAGATATGCGCACGTAGACCTTGCACCCATAACAGGGAGCCAGTCGATTTCCATTTTTTGAACATATCGCCTTGGATAAACCACCGGGCAGTGCCATGGTGATGGGCCGCGCGAGCAACATTGTAGTATGTCCACGGGTCTGGTGGAGACAACCAGGATCGAATCTTCTCTTGCAATTGATCACCTACAAGATAGCTTCAGGTTATACATCCGAACTAGTAATGTCAGTCAGCTACGAACGTTCCATCTTGTTTACTTTCATTGCCATTTTTTGCATGAGGACTAGTGCAGAACGTAAGCAAAAACTTGAGCCTTCGTCAAACAGGTCAGCTAGACGCACCAAGAGTGTCGTGGATGTTGCCTGTGAATACCTTCCCATCTACCAGATTTGTGCATCGTACCACACAGACGTCGATACGAGCAGACGATGCGCACCTTCCATCACCTCTTGCATGTTGTTGACCAGACCGTATACTACATCGAGCGTCTGGGCAGCAGTCGCCTTGGACTCCTCGAGGGTGAGCCGATCGAGACGCTGAAGGACCGATTCGATGTCTTTCTCTCCCAGTAACTTTCTAGCAAATTTCTCTGCTGAGAATCAACCATCGATTGCCGTGAAATAAGATGCTGCAAGACGTACTCAACCTTCCCTGCTTGATTTGTTTCGTCACGAGTGCGAGCACGGCCACCAATTCGACCATAATTTTCACCATCGTTTCAATCATGGCAGGTGTGGGTTTGATCTCCGTATAAATCTTTAGCCGAATCGTGAAATTTTCGATACATTCGAAGACATCGAGAAGGGTATCGTAGCTTTCCCTCACGTATTTGGCCGTCTGGCAGATGTATTCATCATTATTGGCTAGGCAGAGAGATCGAGAGTCACACGCACGGAGAGAAGGACACCGATCCCCGAAAAAATAAGCTTTGCAGGGGGAAATGCCTAGAGATTAGAGTCAAATCACTTTGGCTCCGGACAATGGATCTGGATTGGACTTACGAAACTGGCGCCGGCGCTGATGACTGTGTTGGTCGAGATAGCATGCAACCCCTTGACAACAGGCGTGAGAGACTTGATCAGCTTGGGGTCGCCATTCCTGAATTGATCAAAGGCCTGGGATTGGGCTTTGAATATAGCGAGAATCGAATCGGGAGACTGGCATTTATCGATCTCGGCAGCCAGCGGGTGGCTGCGGAGATCTTGTCCGGTGCGCTTGGCATACTTGGCCAAGGCTACGTCGAGGAGGGCTTGGAAGTTGGATAATGGGGGGGATGTATTTGGCGCTGATGACATGACGAAGTGGGAGTGAGGTCGAACGTTGAGGGTGGAAGCAAGAAGGCGAGGGAGGGGAGACGGTCGAGTGTGTCAGTCAAACTCAGGCCTCATGTACTCCTCGAGGCTACCCAGCCCCGTGAGCCAGGCGTTCGGAGGCCTGCCAGCGAAGTCGGAGTTGCGGGACAAATTGGACAATCGGTCGGAGCTTATAATGAGAGGAGACTGATTGTAACCTTAACGCGCATTCGCGACTTTGTGTCATGCGGCTGTCGTTGTACCTTTCTTCTCCTCGTTTGCACCGTACTGTAGTCATTTCTTGTATCGGATGTCTTCCATCTGCGATGGTGGCGTAGCCATCTGGCTTTTACCGAGACTATCACCGAGGCGTACTCGACCAGACATCCCGTCACAGGAGGAACCAACCCCTCACCCATCAATGATTGTCATCCAGAGGTACCCAGGCGGGCCGAAGTGAGAGAAGCAGCATTTCCAGCCACCCACAGGCCTTCTCTGTAGTGCACACCTGTGCC
>QFFA01000183.1:0-14733 GCA_003316565.1 Russula foetens
TATCCGACCATAATAAACGTTGCGCGACCGGGTCGCGGTCGTCCTCGTCCTCGTCGATGTCATGATAGATGGTACCTCTGTGCTTGTGATCGCTCCCGCTGACGCCTTCTGGACCCGTTTCCTCATCGTCGTCAGAGGGGGCCGGCAGCGAGCCCGCTGGTGTTTCGACCGACGCGTCTACGTCCTCCTTCGTGGTCATACTCGCCACCACAGGCTCACCGTCATCCGTACTCGAACCCACGACGGCACTGCTCTTACATCGTAGCGGCGATGCAGGTACATCCATCCCGATCCCACGTCCGATCAGTACGCTCTGGATGGGCGAGAGGATAAGCGCAGCCTTAGCAAGCTTAACTGTGTTTTCGTCATCCGCATCGGGGGAGAAGAGAGGGCTGTTGCTTGCAGCGAACTTTGTCGAGCTCGACGATGTGACAAGTTCAGCGTTTCGCAGCGAAGCGGCTGTAGCCCTGCGCGTCGGTGTGCATGGCACGACGACAGGCATGGAAACACTTGCCCTGGGTGACGAGGACGAAACAACAGGCGGAGGCGGGGATGAAGTCCGGAAGATGTCGGTGGCAGCGGCCATGATGGGTGCCGTGGAGCTCGTACCCACACATATGTTGTTGCTACTGCCCAGCGACACACGGCGCAGTTGCGCTCCCGCTGACGATGGATGGTCAGACACAGATCGGGTAGGGGGAGATGGCGGTGGCTGTTCGACGGGGGCTCGCCCACGAGACCTGCGACGGTTCGCCCGCTTCCGCTCGAGTGCTTTGGCCTGCTCGCGCGCGTTTTCGGCTTCCTTACGCGCGAGAGCCTCCGCAGAAATGCGCGGCTTGGTTGCGGTCGTGGTGCGTGCCCACTCCGGGACAACGTATGGCTTCTTGGCTACAGCCTGCGCCGGGGCAGGGTCTGAGGCAAGCACGGATGCAGCAACCTTGAGCGTTGTCTTGTCGGGTACAGCTTGGCCTATCTTTGGGGGAGAGGGATAAGCAGCGGCAACAAGGGCGGTTCGCGCAGCGAAGAGGTCTGAGTTTGGTCGTGGAGTCTGCAAAGAGACAGACCGCCTTGGGCAATTGATAGGGTCTGAGAGCAACGGGCGTGACAGAAATGTGAGCTTGCGCTGTGGCGGCGAGCTGTCGCAGAGACGCTTTGAGCGTCCGTGTGCTTCGGCTACGTCGCTCAGGGTGCGTTTGCGTTTAGGCGTGCTGTCTGAAGTAATTGCGCGGGACGCGGTGGTTTGAAGGCCATTCCGTCGCCTGAATGTGGCTGGATCAACATTCTCCTTTTCGAGGACAACAATTTCATCATCTGAATCCGTACTCTCCGGGGCCGTGGAGGCCTGTGAAGACTCTGGGGTTGGAGCGAAGTCGGATGACGTGTCTGTTGGCTGCTGTGCAGGTTTGGCGGGTTTATTGATCAACTGAAGGAGGGCATTAATGACCTTGGAAGAGCGGGGGCTTGTGGGCTTCGATGACTGGGAGTCCGTGTCTTGGTTCTGGTAAGGGGCAAGTAGAGTTGACAGAGCCGCACGCACGCCCGAGTCGGAGAGGTCAAGGTTGTTGGATAAAGTGCCAGGTGCGACGGACTCGGAGCGGTCCTTGCATTTGAACACTTTCTCGTCATCCTGTGGCTGCGACTTGATGGGAAGACCACGGGCAGCCCTGATGAGCGGATGGATATGTGAATGGGGGCCCTTCTTAGAAACCTGGCTGCTGGAACTATGAGACATCGGTTTGCGCCTTCGGTCTCGCCTCGACGGATCCGCATCAGGCTCTGCCGACTTAATCGGTCGCTTCGCGTCGAGCGATGTGGTCATTGCAACCGTGTCAGCCATGTGAAAAGGCTGATTTAGGTGAATTGGATGTGCTACTTTCGGTAATGTATGTAAGCTTGGGTAAAAACAAGAAAAATTACAACTTAGTGTACATACCTGGTGGCATGTGCATAGGCACCTGCATTGGTATCTGAGGCTGCCAAGGGTTTCCGCTATGGCAACCAGGTTGAAAGACAGGAGGTTGCTGAGCGTGCAGAGTCTGCCTCGGAGCCATCAGCCGCCGAAGAGATGCTAAGAAACAAAGTGCTTTACCCCTCTAAGAGCGAAGACGACCTCTAGAGCGGATTCCCCAGAAGCCATCTTATTTATAATGCCGGTGATGAAAGCGCTATCATCTGGGGCTGCGAGCGCCCAAGACATGAGACCTAACCCGACAGCGACACCTTGAGGAGGCTGGTGAGAGGATGTAGATTGGGACGACGGCCCGGATCCTGAAGATACAACGACTGTATTTGGGGCGGAATCTGACTCGGATGGGTCAAGAGCATAGATAGAAAAGTCGCGTTGGCCAAAATGCATTAGTTCAGGACTAGCTTGTGGAATTAGCACGAATCAAAAGTTCGAGGAGAAAATGTTACCGACCTTGATCTGCATATGGAGTGTAAACACAGCTTGAGAGATGTAGTAGCATAAGTTGACCGATGGGAAGAGGTAGCACTAAGGGAGTACACCGGGAATTTATCCGGGGAACGAGCAAGGATGTACTGAGACGATCCATCAATAGTGTACCAGATGCGAACTATGGAGAATGTTAAAATCAATGAAGAGATGAAGTAGATTTGAGATTCACCTTGAAGGTACTGAGGTTGAGACTGAGTCACAGCAGCCATGGTAGCCGTCAGCCGTCAAGAGCAATTAAACGCGCCTTCCAACGCCCGAGCACGAATTAAACGAGAAACGCGTAACCGGCAAATTCGGTCCGTGACCGCGACCGCGCCCGTCACGTGCACAGTACACAAACGTACTGCTGCACAAGGTTGACAGTGTGATGACTTGATACGAACAGTTCTTACCCCGCTACACCATATGGCTACAATTCGGCGTTTGTGTATGGTCATGCCTTGGGCAGGAAGTCTTACTGCTGTAAGGATTTCGTTCCGAGTCACGGGGCAACTCTCGCCAGAAATTTGCTACCATCGTCGCATCGTCCCCGACCTCTATCCTTTGCTAACGGCACCCCCAAACCTGATGATATGATCTCTCTTCCAAGCTAGACATGATTCAGACCCAGTCAACGGCTCTTCGTTTGAATGTTCCTAACGTCAACATGAATTGCCTCGGCGCTCCCACTACCACAGCCTAGGTCCATAGGCGCAATTGCTACGCTCTCGTTAGGTGGAGCACGGGACGGACAGACAGTTACAGTAGGCAGGGAGCATAGATAGCAGGCTAAGATAGGTAACGGTATTCTTACACACTACAACCTATTGACACGCACGTGGTGCACAGCACCATCGGAGTTGATTAATGACAACGCAGACACCGCCCTGACAAGGGACGTCCTCAAAGGAAATCGGACATCTCAAGCACGATCACCACTTTGTATCGCCCCGCGGTGCCTGGCTCCATCTGAACCAAGTCAACCTTCGAATCTGGGTGGTGCACATAACGGCTGGCAAGTCGTCGGAGATTTTCTACGACTGGTTGGCCAAGAGCGTGCAGGTGGTGAGTCGATGGATCAGGAAAGGCGGACTGGGTAGGGCCTGGTACAATACCCCGAGGGGCATACCCCATACAATGGTTTCCTTGGTGGTCCTGCGGGGAATCCGGTCAGAAATCTATGCATCAAAGGTAAGTCGGTACACACGGGAGAAACGACTTGTTCGTGTTCTGGGGCAAGTCCTATATTGGGATATATGTACGGGGCCACATGTTCCTGGTGACAAGGTTGTTGGTCGCATGCGAAGCTCCGAGTCGACAGTCCACATATGTATAAATCGCTCACGTCAGGTATTTCACGATAGTCTGCTAAGTGGTGATTTGCAACGTTGAGGTATTGTCGGTCCTGCGGGGTGTCTTGATTCTCTTGAACAGCACCATGGACTCGGACAGCCGGAGGCACGACGTCCTCCCATTGACCTTCGAGTTGGACACGACTGGTAGCGGGAAGTATCTAGCAACATTTTCCACAGATATATGAGTATTCACATGTGGGAGATTGTTACGACGTGCTATTCTAACCTCGGCATTGCGAAGTACGGGATTGTGTTGTTGAGGCCCAATGAAACGAGGAAGCAAGTCCCCCGCCGGGAGGTGATCGGCTTGTTGCGATTCCATACCAGTCACTTGATGTAATGGTAGGGGATGTGGAAGTAGGCATGGCGTCAACTTTCTGGTGGCCTTATAAACTGTTGACCAAGGTGATAGAACGCTGGGCGGTGGATAGTTGATGTAGCGCTCGCCGGACGAACTAGTTTATGGAAGGAGATGTAGCGCTCGCCCAGACAAAGACATTAAATAAACGGATCTCGATTTATTTACTTTTTCCCGGCCACCCACGGTCATCCGCGGTCAAAATGTCAAGAAGGCCCCGATAGTGTTACAGTAGTGCCACTGGGCGCAATCTGACCTTGCGCTAGACCTGCCTCCGATCTTGCCATATGTCCCGCAATCTCGTCCTCTCCTGTGCATACTGCACGGGCATTTCCAGGTCACCACAACTTGAATTAGATTTGCCAGAGCCCTGGTCGACGCTGTGTCTCGTCTCTACCACTCTCCTGAAAATCTCGTTAAGTTCCGCAGGACTAAGAGTGACGTTCCCTGCGCACTCGGTTGGAATGCCAGACGCGTGTACTGATCCGATATACCAGGGATCGTATCGAATTTGCAATGGGCACATCGTCGGCCTAGCTGACGTTCACAACCAAAACGATGGCGCTCTGTATTTTCAATCAATACTGACGTCTGATGAAACTCTTCAAGTTGGACACGACTGGCAGCGGGAGGTATCTGAACAACATCCTGCACAATATATATGAGCGGAGACTGTTGCCACTTTCCTGAAAATCTCGTTTGAGTTCCGCAGGACTTAAAAATGACCTCCCTGGCGGGGAGTCGAACCCCGCTCTCGCGCGGTCAGTTGGAATGACGGGCGCGTGTACTGATCCGATATACTACCAGGGATTGCACCCGAATTTGCAATGGGCACATCGTCGGCCCAGCTGACGCTCACAACCAAAACGACGGGCGCTCTGTCTTCTCAAGCACTACTGACTTCTGATGAAACTCTTCGAGTTGGACACGACTGCCGTTGGCGTATCTGAACAACATTTTGCACAATATATATGAGCGTTCACACGCAGGAGACTGTTACGACGTGCTACTAGTAGACGGACCGCAGCGCTGCATTGCGAGGTACGAGATTGTGCCGTTGAGGTGCAATGGAACGAGGGAGTACGGAAGGTGATCGGCTTGCTGCGGTTCCATATGAGTCATTTGATGCTGCGGGTGTAATAGTAGGGGATGTGGATGTAGGCATGGCTTGAACTTTCCGGTGGCCGTATAAACTAGTCGCCCAAGGAAAAAAGCGAGTGAACGCTGGGACTTTCGAAGATGACAACGGGGACAAGGCGATGATTTTCATAGTCGTATCGTAGCCCTTTTTATAGCTTTACAAGTACACTGGTTTTCGTTAGCTGTAATTTTAAGATGGAATAAGAGAACGATACTAAGACATGGATGAAGATGAGCAATCGCACGAGCAAGTCGTACTATGGCAACAGGCGTGTTTGACTTTCGTAGGTGAGTCATTTGATCTTGTATGTAAAATTTCTTGAGGACTCGGCGACGACGCGTCGAGAACTTTTCGAGACCTGTGGGTGAGCGGTGAGCAGTAGACAAGCGTAACGCGGATACAGTCAAATCCCAAGACGATCTCGTTTTAGTCGAGCGTGTTGTCGCATCACGTGCGCTCCGCCTCGGAAATCCGTCAATTTCAATTTCGTGCCAGTGCCCGGCGAGTGAACTCCACATGTTTTAGATTCAGTATACGATGGTCTTACAAATTCCAAGAATACCCAAGTACGCTACCCCAAGACGTGAACGTCGACAGCCGATGTAAAACGCCCATATTGGTTTTTCTGTAAAAGAACGAAGGTCAACATTGACACTGGTCAACGACTCGGACATAAAGATTCGAAGCCTACCTGGAAGCCCAGAATCCTTTCGTCATCCATCATAATAACATCATATTGATATTCACCCTTGGTCGCAATCTCAACATAAGGCAACGACGACCACACATCTTCTTTGAATATAGGACCCGCAGCGAGCACGCTATCTTCCACTTTAAGGGTCATCCTATTTCCGTTTGGAAGCTGCTTGCTCCAGTCCCCCTGCCGCGATTGCCTACTTGCAGATGCCAGTGCGCGAGCGGCGCGCACGGCATACAGATTAAAGTCTCGCACTATGATTGGCGTCGGCAGACGATCCTCCAACACTACCGCCCGCTGGCCAGCCGTCGCCTCTATGTAGTACATTGACGTGGGGTTCCCCACGAACAAGCGCGTCGCAGGCGGACCCCAAACAGACCAGGGCACCTCCACGAGCGCGGGCGTGTGCTCGGGGGTGGAACAGAAGGGAGCACATGCTCTGTGCACCGCGGGGATATGACTAAGAAGCGCACGGCGGTGCACAATGAGTGTGAGCCAACCGATCCAAATCCCAGAGTAGTGGTTGGTATAGGACATATTGAAAATAACGATCCCATCGTCCGCCTTGTCATGGAACGGTCGATCAGGTCGGGATGGGATGACAAGAGGTTCTGAACCAGTTGGTTTTGGTTCTGCGCGACAGCGGACGTCGGAGAGTGAGACGTTTCGAATGGGTGGAGGAAGGTGGAGCACGCATAGAAGCACGATATGGGGTGCATCTTCAGTATCGATCACAATCTTGGCTATTTCGAACGTATGTCGGATGAAATTGGTAATCACAAGGGTGTCTTGAGAGAGGTGACTGAAATGTTTGTAAGTTCCCCGTTCGGGAGACTCGAGCTGAACATAAAGTATCAGCGACTCGGATGGCGAACTCCTTTGCAGTAACCCCGGAACACTCACACAATGCGTCACGCCCGTTTTCCAGCGCACAAGGAAGAATATGTCCTGATTCATACTCTGTTCCCAAAATGAAACCGAAAGGATGATGAAGTCCCCAACAATTTCCATCTTGGAACTCCGTATGGAAAGAGGTAGAACCCTCTTGTCAACGAAGATTACAGGCTGCTCTGCAAGTGGATGAGGCTGGCCGGTTGAAAAACTCAATAACCGCAATTCCAAGATCGTATTCCTCTCAGATGGACGATGCACATCCTCTTTGCTTCTCTAAAATCAATCCTGGGATAGAAAGAAGAACAAGAAACGCTCACGCTGTCAGAGCTACTATCATATCGTGCTCATGCACCGCGAGTTCGATGTCTAAGACCTCTGTTTCAAAGTTACGGCTCTTCCACTCTGGTTTTTGATCCTGTGCATCTGACAGCGACGGAAGAGCGACGTAGGAGTGCCCCACAGTGGTTAGAAGGTTCTCACAATCGAGTGCAACGCCAAGTAAGAGCGCTCCACCAGTGAAGCTCCATTGATTGGACGGATGGAATGGAATGGGGATATTGACGGATCTATGGAAATTAAGCGTCGCCCATGCTTCCTCCCGCTTCTCGAGGATACGAAGACGTTCTGGATAAGATAAACCTGGACTCATGTCGTCGCTTACTGCGCTGCGTTCCATCTGAACGAGATAGCGGAAGGTAGAGTCACCGCATAGGTCATACAGCATGTGACACGTGCGCCCGCATGATATAATGTCGAGGGGAGAGAGACATAGAAAGATGCGAGTCATGAGCTCTGGAGGAAGGTCAAGGAAAGAAATTGGTCGTGCGGCCTGGTGGGCATCGACAGAAATGATTTGATGCAGTGTGGTGTTCTGAGTTGAGTACTTGTGTCCACTCATGTCGGTCTGAACGATTGAATCCCGTAAGTTCGGGTCACCTTCGCGGCCCCTCGAACCTGGTGGGTCTATAGCCAAACATTGGGTAGGGTGATGAAAGTCAACATTTTCAGATACAAGAGATGCTGGTGGGGATTGAGGGGAAGCATCTGTTGCAAGCGACAGGATTAAACAAGGTGATTTAATCACCACAGCTTAAGAATGCATCACTCACTTGGCTTATGGGTTATCATAGAAAGCATTGCCACTCTGACAATTTGTGGGTCGTCATTTTTGGCAGGTGACAAATCTTTTTATATGCGTTCTGTGAAAATAAAAGAAATCGTGATACGGGCAGGCGCTTACGACATAAATCTCTGTGTATCTCCGCGTTCGAGCCCTGAAGGTGATTTTCTACAATATCCGGTTGGAGAATTTCCAGAGACTGTAGATATGAGCAAGACGGCACAAGTATCATATGATCTTTGTTCACATTACTGTCACAAATCCCGCTGATCCGGGCCAAGTCAACATCATGGACAAGAACCATTTCGCAATCAGGCGATTGCTGTGAAACCAATGTTACGACGTACAAATGCATGGCCGAAATCTTCATTACTCACCCCAGCGACATAGTCGAATATGAAGTGAAGAGGGTCCTGATACTTTGAGGAGTGTTCAATGGCTTAAAATTTTACAGAAAACGGAAAATTTCACCTTCGAAACAGTGGGTATCGATATAAGCTCCACGCCAGGCCCCGAGTCCCAGTCATCCCCATCCGCATCTGTCGACGGTTGGGCCGCTGCTTTAAGGTGTTTTGGAAATATCCCAAGAGTACGAGCAACACGAAAACCTCGGATGAATATACATTGATTCTCAGGTAGATTCTAACAGACACAAGAACATAGTTGCCAAAGGCTCGTTAGCTTAGCTTTTGAAAACGGCACGCTAACGTACCTTCCCACTAGGCCCTTTATTCAAAACTGCGCCCCGAATTCGGTCGGGAGAGACCTGCCAGCTAATTCTACCTTCAAGACCATGGGTCACTTCTACTCCAAAGGATACCTCTGCATCCGGCTGGTTCTTCAGGAAGGCAACATTGGTCCAAGATCTCGTGCGATCGCAGCCGGTGACTAAGATGAGTTCCTCCATCTGCTCTATTCCAAGTTCAAGCTGTCGTGCAAAGGCAAACCATTGATCTATGTGCGCTACCATCCACTTGCCAAAAGCATCCTGAGCAAGAGTGTCCTGGCGTTGAGCCGGTACTGGAAGGGATAATACGGCGCCTCCTCGTCTGCTCTTGCACAAAAATGAGGTCTGCGGGCAGTCGTCTGGGCTGCAAAAACATCAGCGGTAAGAAATATTCAATAGTGTAGGGCAACCACCCAAGGGCCCGAACGTCTGGTTCAAGAGTTGTCATATCGATCCCAGCTGAATAGAAATGGCTGGAACTGAGAGTGCCTTGGATGATATGATCGGACAGTTTGGGGATTAGTGGTTCATGGTATTCTGGTACGCCGGAGTTGTGGGATGGATGGTCTGCAGAAAGGAGGGCATTGAAAAGTCGGTGGAATCTGCCTCCGCGTATGAAACCGACGTCGCCAATCTCCACGAGGCTATACAGCCTTGATGGACTGGGCTCCCACAGGGCATAACCATAGGCAGGATACTTGGATGCAAGTTGTCCACGAAAGATGTCGTAGTGGGTCATTGGTGGAGATGAGGATCAAGGAAACTGGCTACACGGCCACCTGTGGGAAATCGATTGTGCGTTGTTGGGCCGTCTGCTATACAAGGCAGTCAAATTGCGTCAGTCGAGTTAGGACATCATGCAGGAGTGCCACTGGCAGCGCCCGCAACTAGCGCCCCTTATATTGCGACTCCTGTTCTCCTCCATGTGTGCTCGTCGCGGCAGGCCAAGATATCCTGAGTGCGTCCCCATCGATTCAAGCTGGTGAGTCATCTGTGCCGTCGTCTAACAAGAACTCAAGTAGCGAAAGTCAAAGTGGTAAACCGGTAAATCCCGGAAAGGTAAAGCGCAATGAGTCGGAGTTCCAACTCCGTAAGGCGTGTCGTCGCCAATTGCCATGTTGTCGTTGTCGTATCTGGCTATCCACACCAACAATATTAATGCGAATGCGGCCAGAGAGCCCAGACTGACCGTGAGTCGATCCCCCTCCACCTTTTGTTTATTGTTAAATATTATGGGACGTGCTGACCTCTCTATCAACATTAATGCTAGCGTAGTCAAACGGTGACTAGTACTATTCTCACCCCACCTATTTAGTTCAATTCAAAGTCTGACGGGCTGGGCCGACTTCCACTGCACTGCACACGGCACAGGAAACGACAACGTAGAATACCTTCTAATGAAAGCCGGGTGTGATACGGACTCGTCTCGTAGAATATTGGGCCACACGTCGAAAGGAATCAACGAATCAGTAACATGTTAGATCAGACAAGGCATGGGACAAACAAGCAATTACTAGTACACAGCGAGAAGAGACAGGGTGCCCAAATAGCAAACCAACACAAGAGACGATGGTCTTACATATGCGGCGATATTCAAACCGACGCGGTGCATAGCACCACCGGAGTGTATCCTATGGATCGATGACATAGAGAAGGCCTTTCCGATAATGGATGTCCTCAGAGGAAATCTGTCATCTCAAGTACGATCACCACTTTGTATCGCCCAGCGGTGCCTGGTTCCATCCGGACCACATCAACTTGAGAATCAGGATGGTGCACACAACGACTGGCGAGTCTTCGCAGGTTCTCTGCCGCTGGCTGGGCAAGCGCGGGAGCGCAATGAGCCGATGATCCAGGAAGGGTAGGTTGAGTAGGTCCTGGTAGGACGCCCTGAGGAGCATAACTAACAGGGTCCGACTCATTGCCTTGGTTCTCCTGCGGGGAAGGGTCCAGTTAGGAAGGAATATATATTCAGGAAAAAAGTAAGTTGTTACACACGTGGAAGATGACTTCATCGCGTTCTGGAACACCTTGACCAAGCCCGACGTTGGAATATGTGTATGGAACTGTAAGACACTGGTGTCGCAGGAGGGGTGTGTCAGCACATGAAGATGATAGTTCACGTGCATATACCTCGCTCACGCCGGGTAGCTCTGGGTAACTCGATATCCCGTAATTGGTCGCGTTGATGTGTTGTGAGTCCTGTAATGGGCCTCGCATAACATCCCTCTCGACAGCCGACGCAGGTAGCACATGCTCCCACTGTCCTTCGAGTTGGCCACCGCTGGAAGCAGGAGGGACCTAAATAACATCGCGCGCAGATACATGAGCATTTGCAAAAGGGAGATTGCCAAGACGGACAAGGCTGACCCCAGCATTATGGAGTACGTGGTGATTGTGGTGCGGGCGCGCAGGGGAACGAGGAAACAAGTTCCCAGGAAGGTGATTGGCTTGTTGTGGTCCAGTATCAGCCATGGGACGTCGTGGGTGTAGTAGTGGGTGATATAGAAAAGCCTTGTTGGTGTTCGGTCATGGGGGATGCGAAGCTGGTTATATAGACTTTCCTGCTTAGTGGGGCTGTTGAAAGGGAAGTTTACGGCCATTCTCAGTATGGCTACGTGCCCGGGCGTCTAAGTTGATATGGCAGTGACAGATCGTCAAAGTCATATAAGGAAGGACCCATATACAAGTGTATGTATATCCATAGATCCATGTGAGTCGATCCAAAAATTGTGTTCCAACCCGTGACAGACGATCGGTCGGCCCTCTCCCTCATCCACACCGCCCAAGGAGCCATCCAGACACATCACAGCTGTGCCGTTATCCCATTTGACATACAGGGTTTCTCCGCGCCGGCCGCTAACTTTGGCATGGGTGAAGATATCCGGTGTTCATGGCCTGAGAATCATCTCTCTGATTACTTGTAAGACTCTGCAATGTGCAAACAGCCCGTAGTGCCACTCACACTGGGTTCAGAACTATCTTGGGTGTGCTGTCAAAATCGCAGGATGGCACTTAATTCCTACATAGGAAGTGAGCAGGTGCGAAATGTATAGGTAAATATGCATTGGACAAAGTGTGAGATGTGCTGGTGAGAGGAATTTCAAAAACCCACCGCCCAAAAAAAAGAGACGCCTATGTACGCCATTAATATTATCGTCGCCACCGCGCCACCGCAAAAACCCATATCCTCGGGCGTGGGTCATCTCCGCGGGATCCGAGGGATTGCATGTGTCACATGATTTTGATGAGCCTGAAGGGGTCAAGGTTGCTGCTGATGTAGAGTGGCAGGGTAGCAGAAACAAATCCGGTGGAGGTAAATCGAGTGGCTGTCAAGGCACATTCGTCAATCAATGAAAAGATGAAGCAGGTTCGGGGAGATGCGAGTCGAGACGATGCGCCGCGTTTGCGGGCCCGGACGAGGGACTTGGAGGTCAGTGGATGAAAGTAGATGAAAAGGTAATAACATTTAATACTGTACTCGTCCGACAACCATACAGTATGTTTTCCAGCGTTCAATCATCCCTTCCTTGATCTCCTGCCAGTGGGAAGGACTCGACCAACTCTGTAGTAAGGGTATTTTCATCTCCAACTCCAGTGCCTCCCGACCCAATGCCATCGCCGGGAAGTATCCCTGATGGGAACCAACCACGGACGCATTCAGTCGTAGCATTTTTGTGGGATCCAACCCCCTCAATAGGAACGCTTCATTGCCCCTTCGACGGCGAGGTTAGACGCGACGCGGAAGTTTATCAAAGTTAGTTGGTGGGCGCATATACACGTGCCAGTGCTTATATGCGTGGATCTACGCCTCTGTTACGGGTGTCTAGAGCACGGGACTGAAAAAGAGATGGTTGCGCACCTCAAGGTCAAGACCATGGCCCTCCATAGTCTCTCCGAGTCCGAGCCGAGATCTGTGGGCCTGCTCATTACATAAATGCTGTTCAAGTTTTGCTCGGGGTTCATAATGATAACCCATTCTAGAACGAATGCGTGTACAGCTGAAGAAGTGCTTCTCAAACATGAGGGCTGCTTTGACAACCTTGAGTAGGGCTGTGATGTAGCTATTGCGGAATCGTACGGTAGTTTCGCGTCCATTTTGTCGCGTTTACCAACTTCTTGGCGCGTACACCAAGTTTGGAAGTTGGGCGGCATCATTCCGTTCCGGCCGTCAGGTTAGCGCTGCTGTGTACAGTCATCGAGAGGAACCATTACACGCGAAGACGACCATCGTATCTTTCAACGCCTACGGTAACTAACAACACGGGATACACTCACTATACGCGCCACGTTTTTTGTGTCTCTCTACACTTCCCTCGCTGTCCCGATTCCCGCGGCACCGACATGGGTCTCAGCGCCCAGCACTGTTCCTTCGTCCTCCGGGCTGAGTTCGATATTGACTCCAGCGCGCAGCTCACATACCAGTCTCCACAACCGCTGGGTACGGTTGAAGGGTGCGTTCGCTTTGCAGGTTGTGCGCTCGTGGATTGCGTCTTATTAATAACATTCTAGAAACCTTGTCTGGCATCCATCAAACGTGAAGGCTCTTGGCTAACTTGATGTTACCCGATGGCGCAGAGAAGCATCTGGAGGATTGGACCATTTTCTTTCTGAATCAAACGCCTTTCAATATGATTGCGTAGGCGCTTGCATTGGAAAGGGAGAACTACCCAGAGTTACTTTACGTACTAAACCTAGTACGGACGAAGGATGATAGGACTGTTCGAAGGTGAGTGGTTACCACAATCCCACAATCCCACGAGCTTCGTGTCCATGCAGGTCATGTTGTTCGAAAAAGAGGTGCAGTGGTGAAAGCCATGGCGATATGCACTCCACATCCGTTTATCCAGGTATTCAAGGTGTTTGTTGTCGTATGTGTCATGGGTCCAATTCAGCCTGATGATAGTTGACATACTTGCGTGGAATAGCTGTACTTCTCTTAGCCCTCGATGACTATTTCTTATCTCCATCTCAAGATTGTTTGGGGCGGCTATTCGATGTTATCAACTCCATGGGTCTGTCCGGCGCACCGACTCTAACGCGTTGCGGGAAGTTCATCGTGCGTATCTCGGAGCGGAAAGACGTCTTTATCGAAAAGTTCACTTCCCGCGCCTCGGATGGATCCCAACACCTCGGAGGACGAGGGCACCACTGGTCAACGAACTCGTTCGGATCACATCAGCGTCGACGAGGGCATCATGATGCGAACCAGCAAGGACAGCACGGAGGGGTGAGACCACGCAAACTCAGATACGAGCGGTCGGACCGCCTCCGTCTCTCATCACAATAGATCCCAGCCCTCCCCTTCCGATGCGCCTTTCTCCCTCGGGGCAGTGCCTTCTGGGTGGGCGAGGGAGGTGGTTTGGTCGAGCATGCCGCTTTTCCTGGCGTTGCCTCCAATTATGGAGTCCTGGTAATTCGACCGCTGTCAAGGGGAGAAGGTCGACAGACGCCTCGTCGAGTCCGTCCCATGGTCAGCAACTGCGCCTGCCAATGAACGCTGAGTAGTCGGACCCCCGCCTGGGAATAAAAGACACCCACTTTTACCACACAATGTCCGACTACTGTAGTACAAGGGCCACCAACTACGGATTAAGATGCCCTCGTTTATGTTCCCACAGGAGGTTGGCGACGTAAGTGTCCCTTTATCTTTAACAGACAATTGCCATACTGCATGAGTGCGACTCACGCCTGCGACGCAGTACTCCCTCCGTGGGGTAGAGGAGAATGTTGAGGAGAACGTCGAGGAATTTTGATGTCATTCAGTGCTTTTTTTAATTAGAATAACCATATTTTTTGCATCAAAAATGAGTGGGAAAAACATAGGAAAAAGCGTGAAAAAAAAGCGTAAAAGACCATAGGAAAAGGCGTGAAAAAAACATAGGAAAAGGCGTGAAAAAAATATGGAATAAAACATAGAAAAAGGCATGAAAAACAAACATAGGAAAAAGTGTGAAAAAAACATAGGAAAAGGCGTGAAAAAAATATGGAATAAAACATAGAA